>BMAC01000592.1:520440-531314 GCA_014905375.1 Phtheirospermum japonicum
AGTTGGAAATGAATACGGCACCTTTAGTATTTAAATAGAAAATATGATCAAAGTTGATACCACTACAAGAAAATTGTAAAATAGTTACAGAATGTAGCGACGAATTAAGTCCGTCGCTAAATAGTGACAAAATACTAATAGAATATCAAGTAAAATCAGAAACCAAAATTATTAAAATAATAACGAGAAAGTAGTAATAGATTTCCGACAGAATTAGTGACAAAAAAAATTCAATCGCTATTCTATTGACAAATTAAATTCAATGTTACTACATTAAGTTAAAAAATAAATAAATTTTTTGTAAAATGTTATTACTATTTGGTATTGTTTGCAACAAATAGGGAATATATATATATATATATATATATATATATATATATATATATATATATATATATATATAATATATATATATCACCCCTATATATTAATGCAAAATCCTCATAACCTATGTGTCTGCTTCGTATGCTTCGATTGACAAATAAAAAATTTTGGTGCTTCGTTTGTTTATGTGTCATCCAAACCTAATATTTACCTAGTTTAATACTTTTCTTCTTATTGTATCTTACATAATTTAATTCTTTTATTATATTTTTCCTTATTCAATACTTTCCTTTGATTTTCCTAATATAAAAATAGAAATAAGTTATATATAATTAGTAGATAATATCTAAATTAGTTATTTTAATTAAAATAAAAATTACACATGAAATAATTTTATTTAAAAAATTTTTATTATGAAAATAATGGAATTTATAAAAAACTAAACATGAAAAATATTTGTGAAAATATAAAGTTTTAAATTGAAAATAAAAAATTGAAAGGATGTGTTCTCAACCCGTGCCCTGTTCAATTTATTAATTATTATAATTATTTGTTAAATTATATTTTAATGCTTAGATTAAGTTCGTTAATAATTATATTTACACACTTATAAAAATTCAGAAGATGCTACATTTTCAACCCGTCTCTAATCTATATTAATTAATTATTACTAAATTATTTTATATATTTATGTTTAGATTAATTTTGTTGGTAATTACAGTTACAAATTTTGAAAAATTCAAAAGGTGTCATACGCTCTCAAGCCTTCTTGCGTTGTGTCATTGTATAATAAATACTAATTAATTATTATTATATAATTTTATTTTATTTATATAATAAATACTAATTAATTATCATTATATAATTTCTTTATATATTTAAATTGAGTTCATTACTAATATTTAGTTACATACTCCAATTATTGCAAATATATCATAATTTAAATATATAGAATATTTAAAATTTCAAAATTAAATTCTTTCAACTTTTATTATAATAAAATTTATTTAATTATTTTCATAAATAAATTTTTTTAATTAAAATTATTTCATATGTAATTGATCTTTTAATTTAAATAAATAATTTAGATTTTTTTCTACTAATTCTATATGACTTGTTTATGTTATTATATTAGGAGTATAAAAGAAAATTATTGAATTAGACAAAATATATAAATAAAAAAAACTATTAAGTTAGGCTAAATATAATAGAAAGAAAATATTAATAGGCAAGATACAATAAAAGAAAAATATTAAATTAGGTATAAATTAAGCTCGGGTGACACATAAGCAACCGAAACACCAAAAATTTTTATTATCCAAGCGAAGCATACGAAGCAGACACATACATTATGAGGATTTGCATAAATATATACTTGTTTAACACCCGTGTATTATACGAGACTTATCAAAAGATAAATATAAAAAATATTTGTGATAATTATTTAATTTTAAATCTAAAATAGAAATTTAAAATAATGTATTCCCAACCCGTGCCTTATACATGTCCAATCTATTTAATAATTATTATAAATATTAGATAATTTTATATTTGATGTATATATTAAATTCATTAATAATCTTAGTTGCATACTCACAAAATTTTAAAAGGAGTCACATTCTAAACCCGTGTCTAATATCTATTTCTTAATTATCATTTATTTCATATATTAATGTTTAGAATAAATTCATTAATAATTATTAGTTACATACTTTGAGATATTGAAAAGATTTCATACTCTCAACCCGTGTCGCATTGTACTGGTGTCTAATCAATATTTATTAATTATTAGCATATAATTTAATATTTTTATGTTTAGATTGAATACATTACTAATATTTAGTTACATACTTAAATTATTGTAAATAACTCATATTTTACCTATATATAATATTTGAAACTCTAAAAATAAAATTATTTTAAATTATATTATCAATACAAATTATTTAATTATTTTCATAATAAAGAATTTTTATATAAAATTATTTCATATGTAATTTTTATTTTTATTAAAATAACTAATTTAGATATAATCTACTAATTATATATGACTTATTTCTATTTTTATATTAGGAGAATCAAAGGAAAGTATTGAATAAGGAAAAATATAATAAAAGAATTAAATTATGTAAGATACAATAAGAAGAAAAGTATTAAATTAGGTAAATATTAGGCTTGGATGACACATAAGCAAACGAAGCACCAGAATTTTTTATTTGTCAATCGAAGCATACGAAGCAGACACATAGGTTAGGAGGATTTTACATTAATATATAGGGGTGATATATATATATATCAACCATATATACAATTAATGCAAAATCTTCTTAACACATGTGTCTGTTTCGTATGCTTTGTTTGATAATAAAAATTTATGGGACTTCGGTTGCTTATGTGTCCGAGACTAATATCTACCTATTTTAATAATTTTCTTTTATTATATCTTGCCTAATTTAATTCTTTTCTTTTATTATATTTTACTTAATTCAATATATATATATATATATATATATATATATATACACATACTAGTTTAATACCCGCATATTATGCGGGATTTGAAAAAAAGTAACATTCATTAATAGTACTAAAAGAATAATATTGAAAATGGTACACAACACATCGTAACATTATTTGTTCTATTTAGTGGAAGATTATTTTTCACAATAAATAATTCTTACACACAAATCATAACAATATTTATTCTAATTACAATATGACTGATTTTCACAATAAAATTTTTTCAAACAAATTAGTTGTAAGGTATAACAATATACCCTAAACTTGATAAGAAAATCCGTAAACAATTGAGTTTGAAAAAAATATAAAATGTACAATGCCTGCTTATCACATGTGAATATGTAATATAAAAAATTAAAATATATAAGGCATTATAATTCTATTAAAAAAAGGTCATATATCTAACTTGTGGTATATGTAATACTATTTTATTTTATTTTTTTCTTTTATTTTTTCATAAGACACCAATTTGTTCATGTAGATATACATGTGTGTATCAATGCGTTATATTATATTTGAATTAGATAAGAAGATTTAGAATTTATTAATATTTATTTCCTAGGCGTAATAATTTATTATTATTATTTTATTTTTGTTGTCTTCCTTACTTTTATTTTTATTTCTTGGCGTAACAATATTTTTATATAAATTTCTAATGTTATTCTCAATGCATTATATTAGGATTAGATAAGAAAACTCAAGTTTATATATTTTTATATTTATTTTATTTTTGTAATAATATTATATAACTCATGTGTTTTCTAAAATAGAATATTTAAAAATAAAATTATTTTAAATTTTATAATAAATAAAAATTAGTTCAACTTATATAGATTTTTTCTACCAATTTTAATATGACTTATTTATGTTTTTATATTAGGAGAATTGGATTAGTCAAACATGATAAATAAAATACTGAATTAGGAAAAATATATAACTAAAGAAAATTATTAGATTAGGCAAAATATAATAATAGAAAAAAATTAAATTAGTTAAAATATAATAAAAATAAAATATTAAATTAGGTAGATATTGGGCTTAGATGACACTAAAGTAACGGAATTCTTTCCGAAACTAACGAAGAGTAGGAAGCAAAAACATAAGATAAAAAAAAAATTATATTAATATTTAAGGAAAGATAAGCTCGTCATACAATATTCTATTTACTAAATAATTTTATATAACTCTCTATTATAATCAAGTTTATGAATCGGATAGTACTTGCTCAAATCAATGTTTTCGTCATTGGTTTGTGTATACATTATGAGCTTTGATAAAACCAAAAAGATTGGTTACCAAGAATAGGGGGTACTAATCTCAAATCTGAGATCAGCGACCTGAATAACTTCCAATTACTTCACAGCGACCTGATAGATCTCCAAAAAGCCTTCTGGCGACCTAACCGATCCTGCAACACCTTCAGCCAAGGCGGTGGACGGCCCCGACGAAGGTCCTCCGATGCTTAAGTTAGCGAGTGCGAGAGATATTTTCAAGATCTCAAACCGTGATAAGAACCTGCCAATAAAGAGAGGTATGCACCCCTTTTATAGAGACGAGAGAAGTGTTCCCCAAGCCAGGGTTTCCTTCTCCCACCACAATTCCATAAATACCGTGACCGACTTAGAATTAGGATTTCTCCTGTATGCTAAGTTCCCATAAATAGTAGATCTTTCGCTTAAATTATCAGAATAGGCCTGGGCCTGTGATTCTTACCATACAGTCCGCCGGGACCCCACAATACCATCCATATTAGCCCATTCGGGCCCAATATTTATAAAGTTCATGACCGAGCTAACAGACAGCGCCCAATTAACAAAAGTATAAGAGGTCGCGACCCTATATGAGAACTCATCCTCATACTTCAGGTCGCTACTCTACAAACCAGCTCGCCCACCTCTCAGAAGAAATGCTCCTTCCTAGAAATGAGGTCGCTTACCACAAATACCAACATATATCACGTATGAATATTTAGTGTCGTATCAGCTAGTCCCCCATATTCTGGCTGATTGAGGTACAAAATCAGGTAGAATATGTAAAAATGGTAAAAGAACGCAACCATTTAAAAACACACACATAAAAAAAAAACATAAATCACAAATAAATTACCCTGCCAGCTGACCATACCACAATCCAGGATAACCCAGCTCGACATATTGAACCATACGGTCATCCAATAAAGCCCAAAAATTCGGAACCTCCAACAGATCAGCTCGCTGAGCTCGCCCAACCTCCAAGAAGAAGGCTCCTCTTGGAAGAAGAGGTCGCCGATGAATCCCTAGATTCCATATCTATCGACCCAACACACCCATCGACCTGAAACCATAAAACCCTCCATCCGCGACCTGCAGTCGTATTCGGGCACAACAATCCAAGAGAATATAATCATATACCTTCGAAAAGTCAAAATACGCTTCCCTTTACCCATCACGTCTCTTTAAAGATTCATTAAATGCACCCTGGCAGCATGTCAGACACGTGTCATCTCCCTATTTTCTCGTAGTATAATAAATGTTGTGGGCCCAAAACGAAGAGCCCAAAACATTCCTAAAAAACCCTACCAACTCCCGCTCTAATATGTCCCATCAACTTTCTCGCCGCCCAACACAAAAACCCTTCCATCTTCACTTATCACTCACTTTATCAAAAACATAAGCAAAGTCGCCATTTTCGCTCTGTGGAAAAGCTCGCACTTTCTCTGGTTTTCAAAAATCACCAGCAATACACCGCTCATCATCAACCTCCACGACAAAGAAAATGAGTAAGTCCCCTAGGTCTTCCCTTTTCAGCAATTAATTTCAATTTAATACCGTATATGTATTACATCTGCTGAGTGTTGTTGTGTTTTCCTGTTTATTTTTCCTTTGTATTTTCCAATCCATGATGAAATTAGCCTCTTCCAACCCTGATTCCCAAAATCCTGATCTTTCTCCCGATTCCAACCCCACTTAAAACCCTTACATTTTTAAAAGAAGGCGAAACCAAACTTCCTCTCCTTCCCCCGGCGTTCATGACGAACCTAGAAGCCCAGACTAGGGCTTACACCGATGCTCGAGCTATGTTAGAGAACATACCAGAAGACCCCTCTCCTGCCCCTTTAACCATTGCAAATATACCAGAGGGTATTCCCTTAGCGAAACCCAATAACCCATCACCTTGCGAGCATTTTTTGGAAAATCTAGTGACCGTGGTACCTCTTTCAGAAGTTAACGACCTGCCCTCATTGCCCCAAGCAACCCGAATGATTAAAGATAATTACTGGTATTACCCAATCCGGAGAAATCTGAAGAGTTCAAAATAACACTCAACCTTCCTGAGACCGCCCAAATGGTCCTACCCGACATCCTCCACTTAGACCCCATGGAACCTTCCCCAAATCACATTACCCTCTTCGACGAGCTGCTTAGATCGGGACTTAGATTCCCACCACACCCCTTTTACATCGACACAACCCGTCTGTATAAAGTCCCCCTTTTACAACTGACACCCAATTCCATGAAATTCATGGCGGGATATATCATATTATGTAAATATTATAATACTCAACCTGACCCAGGCTTTTCCCACTTTTGCCTTCAAATAAAATATCAGAAACATTCGTTTTATCTTTCTGCTCGCACTGGCAAATCCCGGTTCTTAGTAAATCCTTTAAATAAAGTTCCTGAATGGCGGAGAAATTTCTTCTTCATTCATAATACTGAGAGCTGGCCCTTTGTAACCGAGCTACAATACCACACCCCAAAACAAAACAATCCTCCCAGTCCCAAACATTTTCCCATCTTGTACCAAAAATACTCTGACCAGCTCGCAGAATGGAGTAAGCGCCCATTTGACGTGGTGCGACTCACTAGCCGGACCAAACTTTTCAAATTCGTGGGCATCGACTCTCGTCCCGTCGACCCAAATCTTGCCATGACCAGATCGGAGTTCGGTAGGTCTCCTATGTTATAAAACTTCGCACCACCATCGACCATCGCAAATTAATACTAACTTACCGCAGATGCATTCGTCAGCAAATGTGTCTCATCGAGCTACGAAGAAGCCACAGCGTAAACTGATCCACAGCCCGCTGTCACATCAGCACCTCCTCCTCCTATCATCAACGTGGATAAGGTGTTGAATCAAGATTTTGGGGCGGAAGCTGACTCGAAAATTGAGGACGACCTGGAAGAGGTGCAGCTGGTCAAAAGATCCTCAAAAGAGAAATGATCCCTCAAGCCACCTGCTAAGAGCCCGAGCTCTCCTGCTCCAAAACGCCGCCGCCTCCGTAAAACTCACGTTGCCGCTTCTTGTAGCTCTCCCAACCTGGGAAAAGGGCTAGCCCAATGTGACAATGCAAAGGAGATCAAGGCCTTCCTCGGCGAACGCATAACCGACCAGGTAACTTACTACTTCAACAATCCCCCTCTTATCGACCTAATTTCTGCAAACACTTATATTATTTTGTGATACAGCTGAGTCCCCTGCTCTCTGCACAGTCCAACGAACTACTGGCTTGATCTAATGAGAGCGACCTCCAAAAAACATGCGACGAGCTGACCGCCTAGGCCGAACAACAAACTCGACAGCTATCCTTGACCCAATGAGAGTTAGATGGGGCGAATCATCTGTTAAAAGCTCGTGATGAGAAGATACTCATTCTGAAGAGCCAGGTGGACAGCTTGAAAGATGAAACAGCTCGTCTGGGCTAGGGGTGTGCAAAATTCGGTCAAAAACCGAATTGACCGAAAAAACCAAATTAACCGAAAAATTCGGTTCGATTTTTCGACCGGTGGTTCGGTTTTCGGTTTTCAGTCGTAAAATTTTCGGTCAATTCGGTCGGTTTCAGTTTGACTACCAAAAAACCCGATATAACCGAACCGACCGAGTTATATATATAATATATTAATTATATATTTTTTTAATTTATTTTTATGGCTTAAAAATAATGGGAATTAAAAAAAAGAGGAAATCGGTTCGGCCGAAACCGACTAAAATATTGCGGTTCGGTTCGGTTTCCCAAATTCCTTCGGTCAGTTCGGTCCGACCAACGGCCAAATTTGATCAATTCGGTTTTGACAATTCGGTCGATTCAGTCGACCGAACCGACCGATGCACACCCCAGTCTGGGCAATGAGATCAAGGATGCCCAGAAACAAGCTCGCCAGGTTGAAGAACTCAGAGAACAGGTGCAGAAGCTTGAAGAGGTTGTGCGGACCAAAGAGGAGCAGAACCAGGTGGCCCATGAGCGAGGTATAGCTGAAGGTCGGCGGACATTCCTAACAAGCGCGGTAGGCCAGAAATTCATGAACACCTACCGGGAAGAGTTGTTGAAGGCTTACAAGACGTCGGCGCTGTACTTCGGTAAAATGGCTATGGGCAGCCGGGAATGGGTTCGCAAGGCTGCTGGAATAATCAAGGAACAGCTCACGTCCCTGAACGTAACTTATGCCCCCGATGTGCCAGCTATCATCGACATGCTGCCTCCGTTCAGCTCCTGGAAGGGCGACATAAATCAGCCAATTGATGCTGATTTGTACTTTTTTGTACGCATTTTTGTTACCTTTTTGTATCGCATTCGCGTGTGTTTTGCTTGATTTTATGGTTATTAAGAGTCTTTTTGGCCTATCTTGTTAGCTTTAGATTTTTTAGCCTTTGTGCGGTTTTTAGTCGTTTTTCGTACATTTTTACCCTTTTTCGTATTTTTGGCCGTAGGATGACCAAGCGGTCCCCGTGCACGCTCGGAGCATCTCATTTGACTCGGATTGGAATGGGCAAAGCATGAAAATACAGCATGAACGAGGAGCGACAAACCGATGGACGTTTAGAGCGAAACGAGAAAATCGAGCCGGAGCAGCCGAGCCAGTCGTTCGACTGACTCATCAGGATCGACTGGACCTTCGACTGGAGTCCAGTAAGGTTGGCCAATTTTTGAAAGTAGTCGATCGACTGAACCCTAGTCGATCGACTGAGACGCAGTCCAGCTCGGGATTTTATCACTTTTTGACATTTTTACCCCTGCGTTTTTGTATAAATAAGCCCAACCTTCTCCAACCTTATCCAACCCTTCCTTGTTGGAATTTGGGGCTTGCTCCATTTCCTTCAAGCCTTTACCTTCCTTGCAATGATAAACCTTAGTTTAGTGTAGTTTTAGCTAGCTTAGTAGTTAATCTAGTTTACCTTAGTTAGTTAGTTGTTTTTGAAGCAATTGTTGGAGTGAGTGACACCTCCTTCAGTTGTGGAGTTTGTAATTTGAAGATTTGGAGCTTGGTGTTCAATGCAATTTGGTAGAGTTCTTTCCCTTTATTATTATGCTTTGTTCTTGATTAATTGTCCATGTTGTTGTGTTGGTTCTTAGATTTAGTTTATGTTGATGTTCATTGCATTTCAATTTCCCCTTTTCATTTTCTAGCTTGTAGTTTTTGTTGTTCTTGTTTGCAAAACTCCATTGTTGCATCTTCAAGCTTTTTACTGCTTTTAGTTAGACATTCTCTTAGTCCTTGAAAGATTTATGAACTTTGTCTCTTTGGGAAATTTGACTTTCTTTTAATTTAATGCTTTTGACTTATTTTAACTTTCAAACTTTGTTTTTCCCTCCAATTTTCCTTTCAATTTGCAAGCCTTCTTAGTTTGGTAATTTTAGTTTATGCAATGTTGTTAATTAGATTTAGTTAATGTCATCAATTAATTACTTTCAAGCAAGCTTTAAATTGTATTTGATTCAACTTGTTTAGAAATTAGGGGTTTAGGGTTTAGGTTCGTTTAGAACCATTAATCGGTGCTTGTCGAGAATTGGGATTGACAACCCCGAATTGTGGATTAAGTGCTCGGCGAAACCGATTAATCGTGGAGACGAACCGAACCACCCTAAACCCTCATTCTCTTTATTTTATTTAAAGTCTTATTTTAAATTCAAATCAAATCAAACCAACGATTAAATGCTTTCTTTAGGAGTAGATTAGTGTAATTTAGATTAACAAGAGATTAACTAAAACACCGACCGCCGATTATATCTATCCTCGAGAGACACGACTCGGGAAAGCTTACCGCTCTACAATCGACTCCGTAACTATTGCGGAGAAGATTTCTTAGAGTGTTAAGAAAAATTTGATCAAACTTTGGCGCCGTTGCCGGGGATAGATTAAGGCTAACGGTGTTTTTTAATTATTTCTCTTGTTATCTTAGTTGTTAGTTAATTTTAGTTTTTAGTTTTACTTTCGATTCTCGTAATCCTTTGTTGAGTGTTGTATTTGCAAGGTACTCATTCGGAGAGCCCGATGCCGCCCGCCTACACTCACAACGATCAAAGAATTCCTCCGCCGCTCGATTGATCCGGCCGAGGATGGCAAACTACCGAGCTAGCTTGCCATACGACGACCCTTACATCCAAACTCCCGAGTATCCAAATCCGTACACCACTCCCCCAAGCTATCAGGTCCCCTCGACATATGATGACCCGTTATGCTTTTGATCGGGCCAAGAATGGGCCCCAATTTTCGATTATCCCGGCCCAAGCCCTTTCTATTCTCCACCGATTTCACTTCCCCATAAACCCGAGCATGGATCCGTATGCTCCGACTCGTGATCCTTATGATCTGGGTTTCGACGATCCATATGCTCAACTCGCCCCACCTTCTTCTTACCCGCACTTTGACTCGTATGCTCCATCAAACTATGATTCCTATTTTTCGAGCTACGATTATTACAATCCACCCACCTCGAGCTCGTATACTTCGAGCGATGATCCTTACACCACTTTCTCTCTCAAAACTTGTCTATGCCCCAACTCCCGGACGTAGAGTCTCTCTTAGCCGAGCTCATGGGACGCCTCGCTCTCATGGAGACTCAAGCAATGCAAAATTGCCAATGACGTGGACGAGCTTCAGAGACCGTGTCTTGACGAGATGCCCATCTTTGATGTGGTGGTTCCCACGGTCGTTGACGGCAATTCGACTTTTGACGGTCTTGTGAAAGAGGTTTGCAAGGAGGTGGAGTTAGAAGGTGAGGAGAAAGGGTCGGAGGTTGGCGTCACCCCTCTCGTGTTTTGTGAAGAT
>BMAC01000592.1:531339-551494 GCA_014905375.1 Phtheirospermum japonicum
AAAGAAAGCATTTAATCGTTGGTTTGATTTGATTTGAATTTAAAATAAGACTTTAAATAAAATAAAGAGAATGAGGGTTTAGGGTGGTTCGGTTCGTCTCCACGATTAATCGGTTTCGCCGAGCACTTAATCCACAATTCGGGGTTGTCAATCCCAATTCTCGACAAGCACCGATTAATGGTTCTAAACGAACCTAAACCCTAAACCCCTAATTTCTAAACAAGTTGAATCAAATACAATTTAAAGCTTGCAAAGAAAGCATTTAATCGTTGGTTTGATTTGATTTGAATTTAAAATAAGACTTTAAATAAAATAAAGAGAATGAGGGTTTAGGGTGGTTCGGTTCGTCTCCACGATTAATCGGTTTCGCCGAGCACTTAATCCACAATTCGGGGTTGTCAATCCCAATTCTCGACAAGCACCGATTAATGGTTCTAAACGAACCTAAACCCTAAACCCCTAATTTCTAAACAAGTTGAATCAAATACAATTTAAAGCTTGCTGTACTTAGGTGGCTTAACTTGTTGGGAACTTTGTTCGGCTTTAGCTTCGTGCTATCCTTGAGCTCATATAGAACTAGTGCCTCAACTAGCCTCGTCGTCGAACACTCTCTATAGGATTTTGTTTTGTATTTTGGAGTCGTCAATTGCTCCATGTGCTCGATCGAAAACATTGTAAGTTGCTAGTAGCAACGAGTGGTCGGAGCCGTTGATTTCTCTTTGTATATATCTTGTATTTAAGTACTTTAATTTCTTTCCCTTAAAAAAAGAAAAAAAATGATGATGAATAAAACAAGGATAAGTTATAAATCATTGTAGTCATTAAGTAATAAACGTGCAACTCTTGCACGTTTCCTCTTTTTCCTTCTTTTTAGATTTTGTTAAAAAGAGTTGTAGACGATCGGGGCTAGTAGGGATCCAATTAACGGTTCGACCGTGGATAGACCTTAGCCGGGGCAAGGACGAGGGGACTGACTTGGAGGGTTACCTAGTACTTTTAAGTTTCGGGAGTCGATCTAAACTTTCTATGTCAAGACATCCTTGTCGTCCTTTTAGCCAAGCTAACGAGCATTGTAGCATACGACGTCTCAAATTAGGTTTGTGCATTAGTTTAGGATTATCCGGGGTAGTTTAGTAATTCTAGATTAGTATTGCTTGAGGACAAGCAATCATTCTAAGTGTGGGGTGGTTGATTTGTACTTTTTTGTACGCATTTTTATTACTTCGTTTTAGCCTATTTTGTTAGCTTTATATTTTTTTAGCCTTTGTGCGGTTTTTAGTCATTTTTCGTACATTTTTACAGTTTTTCGTATTTTTGGCCGTAGGATGACCAAGCGGTCCCAGCGCACGCTCGGAGCATCCCATTCGACTCGGATTGGAACGGGCAAAGCAAGAAAACACAGCGTGAACGAGGAGTGACAAACCGACGGACGTTTAGAGCGAAATGAGAAAATCGAGCCGGAGCAGTCGAGCCAGTCGATCGACTGACTCATCAGGATCGACTGGACCTTCGACTGGAGTCCAGTTAGGTTGGCCAATTTTTGAAAGCAGTCAATCGACTGAACCCTAGTCGATCGACTGCTCCTCAGTCGATCGACTGAGACGCAGTCCAGCTCGGGATTTTATCACTTTTTAACATTTTTACCCTTGCATTTTTGTATAAATAAGCCCAACCTTATCCAACCATTCCTTGTTGGAATTTGGAGCTTGCTCCATTTCCTTCAAGCCTTTACCTTCCTTGCAATGATAAACCCTAGTTTAGTGTAGTTTTAGCTAGCTTAGTAGTTAATCTAGTTTAGCTTAGTTAGTTAGTTGTTTTTGAAGCAATTGTTGGAGTGAGTGACACCTCCTTAAGTTGTGGAGTTTGTAATTTGAAAATTTGGAGCTTGGTGTTCAATGCAATTTGGTAGAGTTCTTTCCCTTTATTATTATGCTTTGTTCTTGATTAATTGTCCATGTTGTTGTGTTGGTTTTTAGATTTAGTTTATGTTGATGTTCATTGCATTTCAATTTTCCCTTTTCATTTTCTAGCTTGTAGTTTTTGTTGTTCTTGTTTGCAAAACTCCATTGTTGCATCTTCAAGCTTTTACCGCTTTTAGTTAGACATTCTCTTAGTCTTTGAAAGATTTATGAACTTTGTCTCTTTGGGAAATTTGACTTTCTTTTAATTTAATGCTTTTGACTTTTTTTAACTTTCAAGCTTTGTTTTTCCCTCCAATTTTCCTTTCAATTTGCAAGCCTTCTTAGTTTGGTAATTTTAATTTATGCAATGTTATTAATTAGATTTAGTTAATGTCATCAATTAATTACTTTCAAGCAAGCTTTAAATTGTATTTGATTCAACTTGTTTAGAAATTAGGGGTTTAGGGTTTAGGTTCGTTTAGAACCATTAATCGGTGCTTGTCGAGAATTGGGATTGACAACCCCGAATTGTGGATTAAGTGCTCGGCGAAACCGATTAATCGTGGAGACGAACCGAACACCCTAAACCCTCATTCTCTTTATTTTTATTAAAGTCTTATTTTAAATTCAAATCTCAAATCAAACCAACGATTAAATGCTTTCTTAGGAGTAGATTAGTGTAATTTAGATTAACAAGAGATTAACTAAAACACCGACCGCCGATTATATCTATCCTCGAGAGACACGACTCGGGAAAGCTTACCGCTCTACAATCAACTTCATACTATTGCGAAGAAGATTTCTTAGAGTGTTAAGAAAAATATGATCAGATGCTAAGTGGTGGCTGTCGTGTCAAGGTCGAGCCGTGCTATCCGCCAAACTGTCTACCGAACTGGACACACCTCTAGAAGACTTCATTGCTGCACCTGGGCCAAGTGCGACCTGATAACTTGTTGTTTTTCTTAAATTTAAAAACCCGTAATTTGCTCTCATGAACAATTCTACCTGATTGTATGAACAATTCCATCCTTACGCTTATTATATGTATCAGCCTGCAACTCAAACCATGTATAAACCTGCAACTTAAACCATGTATGAATCTGCAACTCAAACCATGTATGAATCTGCAACTCAAACCATCATTTAATAATACCATAAATTAATATAGGTCGCATAGAACACGCGAGTCATATACATTTATAACCAAGGTCCTCCAGCATTTTAATATACCGAAAACCATCAAACCATGAGCTAAAATCATAACAATCCATATCACAAATCCATATAGGCTTACTATGTCATCCCGCAAAGTTGAATGCAAAAACATAACCATCCATACCATAAAATCACAACAATCCAATAAGGATATGTAAGTCAAACATATCCTTCTCGGAGACAACCAAACAACATACTTAATCACATCATTTAACCATTTGTAAAAACCATGAAAATATATGAATCGTTCGCCAAGTTTTATTAGATATCGAAAAAAGCTATCCGCCCCAAAGGGTACAATGTAAAACCATTATCCGCCCCGAAGGGTAAAACACAAACAGCCCGCCCCGTAGGGTAATAAGACAACCGCCCCAAAGGGTAAAACAAAAACAGCCCGCCCTGCAGGGTAATGAAACAACCGCCCCGAAGGGTAAAACAAAAATAGCCCACCCTGAAGGGTAATGAAACGACCGCCCTGAAGGGTAAAACACGAACAGCCCGCCCCGAAGGGTAATGAAACAACCGCCCCGAAGGGTAAAACACAAACAACCCGCCATCTAGGCGTAATACCTCTTCAAATGACACACATTCCAACTCCTAGGTAGGACTTTCTCCTCCGCATTCTCGAGTACGTATGCTCCTCCACGTAGCACTTTAATCACTTTGAATGGCCCAACCCAATTTGGATCAAGCTTTCTAGTCTTACGCAATGTATCAGCCCGTCTCCATACCAAATCACCAACCCGAAAATAGCGGCGTTTAACACGTTTGTTAAAGGCAGCTCGTATCCTTTGTTTATAATGTTATTCCCATGCCGCAACCTTCTCTCGTATCTCACCAATCATTTCAATTGCTCCTCTTGCTAGCCTTTTATTTTCCTCCATATTAAACGCCGATAAGCGTTGCGATCCCCCCACTATCTCAGCTAGAATATTAGCCTCCATCCCATAGACCAAACTGAATGGCGACTCCCCCGTAGAAGTTCGGAGAGTTGTTCGATAAGCCCATAAGACCGACGTGATCTCTTCTTCCCAAAGCCCACCTGCTTTTTCCAACCATAATTTAATTCCCTGCACAATAATACGGTTAGTAACCTCAACTTGCCCATTAGTTTGTGGATGTGTCACATAAGCGAATCGTTGCTTCATTCACATCTCTTTACACCAATCCTCTGCCCGTTGAACTGGGTTCCATTATCCGACACCAACACTCGTGGGACACCAAACCTACAAAAAATGTTATTAAAAATAAAGTCCATCATGTCCTGTTTGCTTATGCCCGTAACTGCTTCGGCCTCCACCCACTTTGTAAAATAATCAACTGCCACCACCAGGTTTTGCTTATTGCCTGATGTTTTTGGAAAAGGTCCCACGATATCAATTCCCCATTGTGCAAAGGGACACGACGAGCTCATAATCATCATGTCTTCGGCAGGTATATGGATAACCAGCGCATGCATTTAACACTTCTTACATGTTCGAACCAGGTTGCAAGCCATACCTTTCATACCTGGCCAAAAGAAACCAACCCGCAATGTTATGCCAACCAGCGTTCTGCCTTTTGCGTGATCACCGCAGTACCCTTCATGTATCTCCCTTAGCACTTCCAATCCTTGCTCCTTGGCCAAGTATTTCAAAAAAGGTCTGAAACACGAACTCTTGTATAATTCCTCATCTATAACGCAAAAACGAGCCGCCGTTTTAGTTTCCTTTGTTGTCAACCGTTCTGCACCTTCTTTTGCTTTAATGAGAGTATCCCAGATAGGCGTGCGCCAATCATCCTTAAACTCGAGATCATTACCTCCTTTCCCTTTTCCACACTACTGTGGCTTAACTCCATTAGCGTAATTTTTCGAGTGTCACAAGTCCCCAATACACCTGCTATCCGAGCGAGTTGATCAGCCCGAGTATTATTGGCTCGTGGCAAGGGTTCCAGCTTAAATTCTTCAAAATGGGCGACTTCTTCTCGTAATTTCTTTAAGTATACCGCCATGCGTTCTTCCTTTGCCTCAAAAGAACCATCGAACTGACGAGCTACCAACTGTGAATCCGTGTACGCCCATACTTTCCTTACTCCCAGATCGCTTGCCATTTTCATACCTTGCAACACAGCTTCATACTCGGCTTCATTGTTAGATGCCTTGTATCCCAACTTAATCGCGAATTCCAAATGTTCTCCTTCTGGGCTGGTTAACACAATCCCCAGCCCTGCTCCTGACACCATAGTTGATCCATCAGTATGCAATACCCACGCCTTATTTCGTCACCTGCATCAGATGGACGCACCATCTCCTGCAAGAAATCTGCCAACACTTGTGCTTTGATGGCTGCCCTAGGCTCGTACACCGCATCGTACTCGCTCATCTCCACAGCCCACTTCACCAGCCTTCCCGACACGTTTGGGTTGCTCAGGACCTGCTTGAGAGCTAGGTTAGTATGTACCTTCACCCTGTGGCTCAAAAAGAATGGCCGCAGTTTCCTTGTTGTACAAATCAACGCAAAACCCCCCTTCTCCAGCTCGGAATAGTTCAACTCAGCACCTCGTAGCATCCTGCTGATATAATAGATAGGTTTATGTATACCTGCATCCTCTCTGATTAGCACCGAACTTACTACGACCTCTCCAACCGATATATAAGATTAGGTCCTCTCCTAGCATCGGTTTGGTCAACAATGGTATTTTAGCTAATTATTTTTTCAACTCCTCAAATGCATCTGCTACTTCTTTGGTCCATTCGAACTTGGACCCTTTCCTGAGTGCCCTGAAAAAGGGAACACTCTTCTCGGCCGACCTGGAAATAAAATGGTTGAGACCTGCCATGCGACCTGTAAGTACCTGGACGCCGCGTACTCTTCGAGGATGTGGCATCTCCAAAACAGCCCGCACTTTCTCTGGATTAACCTTAATACCCCTTTTCGTCACCATATAGCCCAGAAATTTTCTGGATCGCACACCGAATGCACACTTCTTTGGGTTAAGCTTCATCTCGTACTGCCTCAGTATAAGAAACGTTTTTCTCAAGTCCTCTACGTGGGATTCTGCTTTCTTGATTTTCACTAGCATATCATCGACGTAAACCTCCATAGTGGACCCCAACAGGTCCTTGAACATTCTATCCACCAATATCTGATAGGCCGCCCCTGCATTTTCAAACCAAAGGGCATGGACACAAAACAGTATGTTCCCATTGACGTAACAAAACTCACATTGGGTTGATCCTCCTTTGCAAGAGGTATTTGGTGATACCCTTGCGAGGCATCCATCATACTTAACAGCTGGCACCCCGAGGTTGAATCTACCAATTGATCAATTCGTGGCAAAGTATAATGATCCTTTGGACAGGCTTTATTCAGGTCCTGGAAATCCACACACATCCTCCGCTTTTGTCCCGGATTCGGCACCATCACAACATTAGATAGGTATTCTGGAAATTGAGTTTCTCGAATGTGGCCTGCTTTCAACAATTTCTGCACCTCTTCCTCAATTATCTTGTCCAATTAAGGCCCAAAATGCCTTCTCTTCTGTTTTACCGACCTTGCCTCCAGATCTGCATTCAAATGATATTGTGCGACCTCCAGAGATACTCATGTTAGTTCTCCATCCCTAAAATCAAAAACATCCTGAAACTCCCTCAATAGTTTTATTAGCTCCTCTCTCAGTGTCTCTGTCATCAAGGTTCCAATTTTTGTAGTGTATTCCGGGCGACCTTCCTCCAACGAAATTTCCATTAACTCCTCGTGTGGCTGCACAAAATTCTCTTGTTCTTTTAGCTTTTTTGCACTAAGTATACCCTCTGGTACATCTTCATCCCTGTCCCGCTTGTTCTCACCTAACCCCTTCCTAACCGTCATCTGATAACACGACCTTGTTACTTGCTGTTCGGAAATAATTTCCCTCACTTTATCTCCCATCGGATATTTGATACTCATGTGGTATGTTGACGCCACTGCCTGGAATGCGTTGAGGGCAGGTCGACCTAATATTCCGTTATATGCCGACCTCCCACGGACTATCAAAAACTTCAAATTCCTCTTTGCCTGCAACTCATCCCTCCCTAACACCACTGCCAGTGTTAACTCTCCTTCCGTAATTACTTGCGCCCCATTAAACGCATAAATGGGCGTATTCACAGGTCGCACTCTTGTTTCTAACTTCATTTGTTCAAGGCAATATGTGTATATTATGTTGACTGAGCTCCCATTGTCCACAAAAATCCTGCCGACCTCATACCCTGCTATCTCGGCTTCAATTACTAGTGCGTCATTATGATCTTCTTGCAGCCCGCGTCGTTCATTGGGACCAAAAGAGATGATTGGTCCTGATGTCTGTGGGCATCGACTCACACTAGCGACCTCCCATGTTCAAGGGCGAGTAGATTTAACATGCTTTTTCCGTGCGCTTATTGGTATCGCCATCCGTCGGTCTGCCTGAAATCATATTTATTCTCCCCTTATTTCTTCTTAGTCCATTATGTCCCTGATTTCCTTGTTGTGGCTGCCTCTCGACCTGATCCTGAGGTGGATCTCTCGACGGTGGCGGGGGCATTGGTTGCATTGGCTCTCTATCTTTGTAAATAACTTCCTTCAAATGCCCAACTTTTATGAGCCTCTCGATTTCTTCTTTAAGATGCCTGAACCTCTCCGTGGAATAACTATAATTATTGCGAAACAAACAAAATAAATCCGATTTGGGATTAGTAGGGAGTTGCGTGCGGTTTTCCAGCCATTTATATCATTAGGTATCAGGTGCTGCATGATAGTAAACACCTTAACCCGCGGATAGATCAGTGGTGTAAAATTCATGTTCCTCCATTTTCGCATATCTACCTCAGGTTTTTCCTCACCGTGGGCCTCGGGGTTAGGATTTCGCTCACTACCCTTCTAGGTTCTCTTCTGACTTCCCTCCTTGAAATATTACCTCCGGTCTCCGCGACCTACCCGTCAAATTGCACACGATGTTCCTCCTCAGCTTCCTCCACTTGTATATATTTGTTGCATCTCTCCAAGACCTCATCGTATGTTCGCGCCACTTTATTAACCAATGACTTGCGTAAGTCTTCCCTCCTCAATCCTTGATGTAAAGCTCCCGCTTTCATTTCATCCGTAGCAGTAGGTACCTCCAGTGTGGCACTAGTGAACATGTTAACATACTGCTTCAAGGTTTCTCCAGGTCGCTGCACCATAGTAAAGAGCGACTGTGCAGTCTTCGCATTCTGTCTCACACTGGAAAATTATTTCAAGAAAGCTGCTCACAGCATCTGAAAGCTGGTAATTTTTCCTTTCGCCAATTGATAGAACCAACTCTGTGCGATTCCCCTCAAGGTAGACACAAAGGCCCGGCATGCCACAACATCTATATATCCGTGTAACATCCTCTCATTTTCAAAGAGCTACAAATGTTCCACTGGATCCGCCACCCCGCGATATTGGAACTCCAACGCCTTATACCCCTTGGGCATCACATCTCATAACATATCATCTGAAAGAGGATGCCCTTTATCTTCATCAGGCTTTTCTCCTTCTACCCGCCTTTTCAAGTTTAACAAGGCCTCCTGCATATCTCTAAACACCTTATTTCCTGGTCCGACCTCATTCTCGCCATTCTCCTCATGGTATCCGCTTCGACTCTTACGTGACTTATCTCGAAATTCACCATCTGTACTCAAGGTTCGCGTTCCACTCTCGCTGGTATGTTTACTATGCCGCCGACCTCGATGTTTATAATGCTTTCATCCTATCTTCAACTTCTTTGTTTTCTTGTACTTGTACCTGTGGGTATGAGATTCTGAGGACGAGGTAGAGCTAGAAGAATCTATCTATTTTTGCTTACCCCGCTCTTCATTCCTTGAGAAGATCTCCGAGATAGAGACCCTCCACTTTTTTTTGTCTTTTTTGTTACCGATTTTTCTCCCTGCCCGCCATTCGATCCGTCAGCCTTCTCCTTCGGAGTACCCAGCTCGCCTTCTAGATACTTGTTCAGTTCCTCCTGTTTTTCTGGGGGTATAAAGTCCATAAGCCTTTCCAAGAACCCTTTATTGATTTGACAGGGTTTTTCTTTTGGTAAATCTTTCCACTCTTTCGTCCCTATATGAACCGTCTTCTGCGCAATAATTTCTGGCGTTTTCCCTGGCAAATCTCCTTCGGGTTCTTTTCATTGTGTTGCCTTGGTGAGGATGGCGGTGTGCCACCCAGATTCTGGATTGATGGTTCTTCATGAGAAGGTGTTTGTCCGTCTTTTATTTGTTCTCCTTTGTTGGGTTCTGCCATCTTGTTTTTCTTCTTCAATTTGTTTGACCCGGGACCGAAGTCCAAGATTTTGGGCTGGATTCTATCCTTCATACCGTGCTTGTGAAACTTCACGTCTTTTACTCAAGGACTCGATGTCCCTCTTTCCCACAGACGGCGCCACTTGATAAAACCAAAAAGATTGGTTACCAAGAATAGGGGGTACTAACCTCAAATCTGAGATCATCGACCTGAATAACTTCCAATTACTTCACAACGGCCTGATAGATCTCCAAAAAGCCTCCTGGCGACCTAACCGATCCTGCAAAACAACACCTTCAGCCAAGGCGGTGGACGGCCCCGGAGAAGGTCCTCCGATGCTTAAGTTAGCGAGTGCGAGAGATATTTTTGAGAGCTCAAATCGTGATAAAAACCTGCCAATAAAGAGAGGTATGCACCCACCCCTTTTATAGAGACGAGAGAAGTGTTCCCCCAAGTCAGGGTTTCCTTCTCCCACCACAATTCCATAAATACCGTGACCGACTTAGAATTAGGATTTTTCTTGTATGCTAAGTTTTCATAAATAGTGGATCTCTCGCTTAAATTACCAGAATAGGCTTGGGCTTGTGATTCTTACCATACAGTCTGCCGGGACGCCACAATACCATCCATATTAGCTCATTCGGGCCCAATATTTATAAAGCCCATGACCGAGCTAACAGATATCGCCCAACTAACAAAAGCATAAGAGGTCGCGACCCTATATGAGATCTCATCCTCATACTTCAGGTCACTATTCTAAGAACCAGCTCGCCCACCTCTCAGAAGAAATACTTTTTCCAAAAAATGAGGTCGTTTACCACAAATACCAACATATATCACGTATGAATATTTAGTATCATATCAAGCTTCAATTATAAATTGCTACAAACTCTCCTCTTGTCTTTCTACTTATTCTTCTTCTCCCGATAATTAAAATTTATGGTAAAACGCACACACTAATTCAAGAAAACTAATTTCAACAAACACTGTGATATTATTCATTTATTTGAAACAAATTCGAACTAACAATAAAAGTGAATATTTAAAATATAAATAGTAATTATTATAATGTTAACGACAGATGAATAAGTTACGCAGAATCATCCTTGGCGTAGAGCTATTGTTAATTGTTGTAATTAAAAATAATCATGTCAACAATAAATGATAATAAAATCAGAGACTATAACAAATAGGATAACAAATATCTCATGGTTAATGTTTTAAGTTTTAAAAGTAGGTAGTGGTCACAAAGACATGAAGTTTGTTAAATAACTAATGGATAATTACAATAATTACCCCTAAAATTTAGTTTAAATAAAAATATTATAGTAATGTTTCAAAACTACAAAGCTCCGAGGGGATAAATTTTGTGTCTACCTAATAAACACCACTAAACGGAAGGTGTAACTTGTAAAAGTAAACAAAAATGTTGTGTCTACCTAACAAATACAACTAAACGGGAGGTGCAACTTGTAAAAGTAAACAAATTCCAATGGGTCTTTGGAATTGAAAGATTTATCTTCTTTTTTTTCACCCTTTTTTGTAAGTCAAATGTCTAAAGTAATTTATATACTTAATTTATAACTAATGGACTGTTTAATAACAAATACATTATACTTATCAAGAAATTAAGGCGACAAATCCCAATGAGCGTCAGGCTCCCATCTAATCTAAGTCATTTTTCTGAAAAGATATTTAAAAAATTAATTACGTTTTGGCACAAATACATTAGCTGAAATAAAATCACAAGTCACTCCAACTATTGAAACTATTGAAGTGCATTCCAATTCTTATTCAGAAACAACAATGAGAATAAAAATATGAAAATCGCAAGCCATGCATGGCTGAATCACACAAACACAACCTCGTTCATAAACTTATTCCATAATCATATACAAACGGGAAAAAATACATTGGAACTTTTGCAGTGCATTTTGGTTCATATTCATTTCCAAACAAAATTAAAGAAAAATAAAAATTAGATGACATAATGATAAATACGATTTTTATGCACATGTTGAGTTTATTTGTTTAGATTTCAACTATTGTTTATGCATTTTTAACGTCATTTTAATTGAATTACTATTATTTGGACGTTATTACATGTTTGGTATTTTTGTATTATTTTTATAGGATTTTAAAACTATTTGGACCTACAGAAAGTATAAGGGTGAAAAAATGGAGATTTGAACCAAGTCTATGAGTCTATCGGACCAATCTTGAAGTAAGTTCACATAATCAAATAAGACAACTAGACCAGAATACCCAACCGCGCGGTCTCAACATGGGTCGATTCTTAAAGGTTATTTTCTCAAAGACAAGTAGTGACACACGTATGCGACTTTGGTCGTTACTAGGTGTTGTTCTTACGACAAGCGATCACGATCATCTTCGCGGTCGCGGGCCCGGTCGCAATGGAAACAAAAATCGTTACAAATGTAGTTTAATGTTGAAATTTTCATTTTAATAAACTTAGAAAAAAATTGTGAGAAATTTGTGAGATAGATGGTAGTTTGGGTTTGATGTGGAGGAGAAACACGAGAAGTACGAAGATCGAAAGAGCAGCACATTCATACGGTTTATTATTCATTTATTTTATTTATGAATGATATATGTGTTCATTGAATTGCCTAACTTATTTTATGAATATGCCTAACTAATCTTTCATTATTTTGGGGTTTGGAGGAATAATGAATGAATAATGTTTTCATCTTTCTTTCAATTGAGTATGATTCATTTACTATTTTTGTGATTTGATTATATTGTTGCATAAGTGATTGACAACTTTTTATGCTTATATAGTTGTGATTTATTAGTATGATTTCAAACGAAAACATTATTTCATACTTAGACATTACGATTTAATCACTTCGAGAGAATGGTTAAACTGTATTTATGATTATTTTATAATTATAATTAAGTAACAAACAATACTTGATTAATAGAAAACAAATAACATTTAGGAATTCATTGCAACCCCAAACTCCTAAATATGCCACATGATATTTTATATCTTCTAAATTGTACTTTATTTCTGGTTAAAATTATTAGTTCACACACACACACACACACACATATATATATATATATATGTGTGTGTGTGTGTGTGTGTGTGTTATTTATGATAGTCGTTCGTATGACAAAAACAATAAATCATCTTTACGGGGCCACTTGGTTGAGCAGTTGAGAGATTCTTTTTTTTATTTTTAATAAAATATAATTTTATATACTAACATATTATTTTATAGTTCTAATAGATATTATTTTTAGACTTAATGAAATATTTATTTATCGGATTAATTGTTTTAATATGATTGTTTATATTTCCTATGAAGTCTTGATTTATTATTCTAAAATTATAAAATGTTACTTTCATATACTAATACAGTATTTTATAGTTCTACATAGATATTATTTAATATATACCAATTTTTCTAATTTATCAATATAATTATTTTGATATCATTGTTCATATTTTCTTCCATTAAAATTTTAAAATATTTTTTAAAAAGTTTTATTTATTATTCTAAATTTATTATTTATATATATATATATATATATATATTTTATACCTCTCAATCATGTTTATATTGTGATATTAAATTTCAATCAACTAATTTACCAAATAATATTTTGCAATCAACTATCTGCTACCAATACTTGAATCCTTAATCCATGAATAAATAACTAATGAAAAAACATAAAAAGAAAAAAACTCAAATAAGAACAGATGGAACAACAATTCGAAAAGACATAGCTAAAATCATACATAAAACAGATCAAACATATAGTAACAAATATATCCAGATTAAACTTTAAAAAAAAGAGATAATATCAAAAGTAAAAGTATAAAAAAAATCTGATTTTATACACAATAATAATCAGAATAAACAAACAATGCAAATATTTTTTATCGAAACCCCAACATAAAAACAGACTGAACATCAGTCCGTACGGGGTGCATATGCAAAGAGTGTTACCATGACTTGATTATTACGATTAATGATAACCTTGAAAAATAATAAAACCACCATTGGTTTTAGGAGAGCAAAGTTATGAATGAAAGTTATAAACAAAAGAAATAGATAGAATAATTAGGCACAAGACACTTGAGAAAAATTCATTTTTTTTTTAATGAAAGAAAAAAAATAATTTAATGATAGTATTGAAATCTAAATTTTTTTTGTCGAAATAACAAATCGAATAAAGTACACATCGGAATAAAGATAGGAGGAGGAGGAGATGAATCATTTCGTAAACTCTATTTTCAGGATGTGTAAAAATGATAAAATTTTGTTATTTATATTCATGAAGAAAAAATATAAAAAATGACATTGACGATGGCAACAGGAGCAACCACCAAATGAAAGTTGTTATTCAAAAATCTAAATATATATTAATGCAAAATCCTCCTATCTTATGTGTCTGCTTTTCACGCTTTGTTAGTTTTGGAAAAAATTCTGGTGATTCGGGGTCATCCGAGCCTAATATTTACTCAATTTATTATTTTCTTTTTATTATATTTTAACTAATTTAATATTTTTCTAATATTATATTTTGCCTAATTCAATGTTTTTCTTTTATTACATGTTACCTAATTTAATATTTTTTTTAACACAGTTTGCCTAATTTAATATCTTACTTTTATTTTTTTAAAATAAAAATATAGGTAAACTATATCTAATCAGAACAAATCTATATAATTTGAGTTATTTTTTATTATAATAAGTTGAAATAATTTTATTAGAATTTAAATATTTATTTAAGAAAAATAAGTGTTATATAAAATTATTACAAAAGGGAAATAAATATAAAAACATAAACTTCAATTTCTTTATCTCTTCCTAATATAATAAATTGCAAATAACATTAAAAATATGTATTAAAAACTCTTTCTATGCCAAAAAAAAAAGAAGAAAAAAAAACAAAGGGATACAAAAAATATATAATAAATAATAATAAATTATTACGCCTAAGAAAATAAATAATAAATATATTCTAAATCTTATTACCTAATCCCAATATAATGCATTGATACACACATTATATATCTATATGAACAAATTAGTGTCTTACGCAAAAAATAAAATAAAATAAATTAATAATAATAAAATAATATTACAGATACTACAAGTTAGATGTATGACGTTTTTTCAATAGACTTATCAGTGCCTTATAGATTTTATTATATCACATATTCACAAGTGACATGCGAGTGTTGTATCTTCGGTATTTTTTTCAAACTCAATTTTCTACGGGTTTCCCCGTCAAGTTTACGATATTTTGATATACTTTACAACTTCGTGACTCACGGTAAACTAAAACTTGAAAATTCTTTATTGTCAAAATCAAATAATGTTCTTATTTGTGTGTAAGAATTATTTATTTTGAAAATTAATTTTCCTGTAAATAGAACAAATAATATTATGATTTGTATGTATTATTTTCAATAATATTATTTTAGTATTTTTAATAAATATTATTTTTTTTCAAATTTCGCATAATATGCGGGTGTTAAACTAGTTTGACATATTACATAAGTATTAACGATATTAACAAATATGTAAAATTAGAAGGTCTATGGTTTTAAAAATAATTCTCAGATTCACAATGTTGTTAGTCCATGTTTAACAACATTGATTAGCAACATCGACCAGAGTAGAATATAAAATATGCAGCGGAATAAATCGATAAGAACACGAGATAACAAATTCAGTTCACAAGTAAATACTTGTGAACTTGGGTGTACAAACCCGAAAACTATATTACTTTCTTGTTCCCGTTTAATACAAAAATATAAAGTAATATATGAAAACTAAATATCAATAAACTTGATACTAAATACTTGTTGCCGGAATGACAAGTTCTTCTCCGTTGGTCACGCAACTTCGAAGAGCTTGTTAATCTCGATCAATGGCTCCAAGTAGTTCTTCGTGTTCTTCCTTGCTTTGCCGTGCGTCTTGCGTCGTCTAATTCTCGAAATCTCGTGCTCAAAAAACCGTCCCAAGTATTAGGATTTCTTTTGTCTTAAATAGACAACCTAAAATCCTAAACTTGGTAAATTCCTAAGAACAAATCCTAAACACAATCTAGAAATAATTAAAGTCTTGAACATAAACTAGGAAACATAATATATTCCTAAATCTAGTTTCCTAACTTATTTTGTGCCCAAGAAATACAAATAACAAAATAGGAATTATTGCCAAGAATTAATTCCTCAACAATCTCCCCCTTTTGCCTTTCTGGACAAAACACTACGACGCAAACAAAAATGAAAATAAAATACTAACTCCCCCTACGTTAGAAAACTCCCCCTAAACAAAACACCACTGTTGTTAAAATTCAAACCAACAGTACAAACCAACATTTTTCATAAACCTATCAAAACAAACTACCAAGGAACTTATTGACCTCGAACCCTCTTCGAACGACGAGGGGATGTCGAAGTTCCTTCACCACTCTCTTTCCTCTTCCTCTTCTTCATTCGCATCAATCTCCTCAAAGCCTTATCGCGAGCGCGAATTCGCTTCCTCCTCCTTTCCTGAGCAAGGCTCGCCAAGGCTTCGGCAGCAACAGCATCTTCTCTATCAGCAGCAGCATTAACATTCTCAGCAGCAACATCTTCTCCCCCTATGTCCGCGTCACCATCTCCTTCTCCCCCTTGTTGACCATAAAGGGAAAGGGGCTCCAAAAGCGAGGCACGAAGTGCCTGTAATTGAGTAATCTGCAAGTCAACGGAAGCCACATGTGCACGAAGGAGCTGCGCAAAAATCTGGACCATGTTGGGATCAACCCTCCCAACTTCACTATCAACATCAGCCTGGAAAGGAGCCTGCCAAGGCAAATCAATAACCCTAGCACCTGTAGTATGCTGGCCCCGGAATGCAAACCAATCCGCCTCACCAGTGAGGACATCATCCGAAAGAAGGGTCAATCCTTGCTTCTCCAATAGGCTGAAAATCAAAGAGGGAAAACACAACGAGGCGGCAGATCTTGATGTGGCAAACTTAGTAACAATATCAAAAACATGTTGCCTGAAACTGAACTTAACACCCTTGCCAAGCCTGTACAAAAACTGGGCCTGTGGCCGAGTAACACACGTAGTGTTCTTGGAAGGGACCCAGTTGCAAACGGCCACCTTATGCATAATAGAATAAAGAGAAGAAAGCCTAGTACTCGGCAACTGCTCAAACCAAGAATGCACCATACCACCAGAAATAAAAGAAACAACTTCATCCATATCATCCACAGTAGAATCACCCCGATGCGGTTCAGTTCCAAATAAATCATCAATTAAATCAGGGGTGAAAGCAAACACTCTACCACGCACAAAGACTTTTCCATAGTTCACAGAGCTCATATCAACAATAGACGGCAGCAAATTTGCATAGAACTCGAGAACAATATCTCTGACAAATGGCACAGCCGTAGAAACTGTGGAATACATACCTTTAAACCGGAGGTAGGCAATCAAGTTGTGGCGCTCAAACAGTTTAACTGGAACTCTACGCTCAGCAATCATGTGGCGAGTTTGATAAGTACCAAACAACTCGGTAGCCTCAGTAGTTAAAAATTTCTCCGAAAATGGCACCATATCTTCAAGCTCGGGTGTCGGAGTATCAGTACCCGAGGAGGACTGAGAGTGGTCACATGTAGCTGAAGAGGACTATGTGGGAGTATGAAATGGAATGGGAACAGATGCAATGCGGGAGGACGAAACAGACTGGGAACGACGTGATGTTGGTAAAGAGATACCAACATGCCTAGCAACATCGTCCTTTGCAGCAGCCTTCTTTTTCTTCTTATCCTTCTTGCAAGCAGTAAGGATATCTCTCAGTGGTATATCTGGTGAGGAATCAGGGGAATGGTCAAATAAACCTGTATCAAACTCAGGTTGATCGTCATGAATCGGAGATGAGGGGGGATCATCGGCAGGCTGTTTGGCGGAGCTGGTCACCTCGCCGGTGATAAAATCCAACACGGTGTAGGGAGGGTAGGAATACTCAGTCGCAGAGGACTTAGGCGAGACCTTGACCTTTGGCTGACCTGATCTCCTGTCGGCCTTACTCATAAGTTGTTTTCGGCGAGTAAACTTCTTCGCCGGCAGACTCGGGGCAGATGAGGGCGGCGGCTCGAACCCCTCAACCGGAGCAGCAGGCACAAAGTCTTCATCATCAGGGTCGGACATCACGGTGACATCCTCCTTGAGGTTCATATGTTCGATAGGCACGGTACGGCGCGGCCCTGCCTTGCTTTTCAGGACAGCGGGCGGCACAACGCCGGGCGGAATGTTGCGCAAGCACCTAGACCTCTTTAGAGTAGGATTCCCCACGCGGCCAAAAGTTTCAGCCACAAACGCCAAATCTGGGGGGTTATCTACGTCAATTTCGTTCTCGGGCTGTCCTGGGAACACTTGCGCCTCCGGCGTGGCGTCGACTGGTGATGGAACGGGCACGGCAGTGCGAGAATCGGGCGTCGGCGAAGGTGGTGGCGATGTTGATAGTGGTAAGTTTGATGAACTACCACCACCGATTTCCTCACGAATATCAAGGCCACCAATCTTTGGATATGGCGACGGGACCTGTTCGCCGGAGCGACGAATTTCTTCTGGCAATTCTGGGATAGATGAGGACGGCGGTGGCGAACTGGACATCCTGCAAAATCTCAAACGTACACAAGAATATCGAAAGAATTTGGAGAGAAATTAGGAGTGTAGAGTGTTCAATTTGCATAAGGCTTTGGAGTTGTGATCAAACGGTAAAAAAATTTCAGGGTTTTATGCCCAAAAAGTGACCGTTGCAATAGGAGAGAGAAAGTGAAAATAAAAGAAAAAAATCCCTAAAATACCACAACCGGCGGATTTTTGGTGTCAAAACACGATTTTTATTTCCATGTAAAACGTGCCACTCTCCTAAGATAAGGCTACGTGATCACATTACCATCCCATTATCTCAACCCATGATTTATCCTTTTAGATTAAAACAAAATTAAAATTGCACAATCTAATTCTACAAAATCAGGTGAAAAATAAAGCTGAAATTATTGAACCATCAGCACAGTTGTACCTATCATGTGCAATGCAAATCATCACTCACCAAATCTACTTCGTTATTACCTGTACATCCGTCCAATTTTAACCCCACTGAAACACTTAGTTAGCTCAATTCAAAACAAAATTAAGAGATTTCAAGTAAGACAAAAACACAAGAAACAAAACGCACAGCAGGATGGCATCTTCACAAAGTATGAATGTCCTACGGGATGCCTAAAATTCATGACCTAAAAGATTATACAAAAACATATTCAGATTTCAGTGACTTGATCCAATGTTGCTTTTTATTACTAACAATATTACGAACCAACATTGCCTTGGGTGAAGTCAATGGAAACTTACCCCTTAACCCAAGTTAATGACTACGTTAAGATCTCTCAAGAAGGTGATTTTTAAAGATTGGAGCATTTTGAGTCCAGATTTTCTTCATCCTTGAAGGGATTTAAATCTTTTAATCTTCAGCAATTGCTGTTAAACACCTCTTATTTTTGGACCTGGGAGAAAGCCAGTTTCTGCGGCCAAGTTCCACAATCACCCAATTGAAGAGGTTGGTTCTTTTTGCCATCACTTTTATTGCAACACAGGACCTTATTGCACTTTCAATCAAACTCAATGCATTTTGATTATGTATGAAAAGAAAGATAAAAATGCATGCAAAAGTATACAGATGTTGTGACTGATGTTGATAAGGGGTGTCACAACATCACAAACCAACATTGGTTAGACAATGCACATACCGAGATCTCTTCTCAAACGAGAGAAGGTCTCGARATCTAATGCCTTCGTGAAGATGTCAGCTAGCTGATTATCAGTTCCAATATGTTCAAGGCTAACAATCTTCCTCTCAACTAAGTCTCGAATGAAGTGGTACCTTATGTCAAATGTGTTTTATTCGAGAATGTTGGACTGGATTTTTGGAGATGTCAATGGCACTGGAATTGTCACACAACACCGTCAAGATACTACTGTGCAGACCGTAGTCATCAATCATTTGGTTCATCCACAGTAATTGTGTGCACACACTCCCCGCTGCAATGTACTCGGCTTCAGCTGTAGAAAGAGAAATACAATTTTGCTTTTTGCTGTACCAAGAAATTAGGTTATTACCCAGAAAAAAATATCCCCCAGTAGTACTCTTTCTATCTACCACATCTCCAGCCCAATCCGAATCAGTGTACCCTATAAGTTCAGTACCAGTATCTTTTGTGTACCACACGCCTAGTTCCGTTGTACCATCAATGTACCTCATAATTCTTTTAACCGCTTTCAAGTGTGACTCTTTTGGATTAGACTGATATCTAGCACATAAGCACACACTATACATAATATCTGGTCTACTTGCTGTCAAATACAACAAACTCCCTATCATACTTCTATACATGGTGTTATCAACACCCTTACCAATCTCGTCTCTGGACAGCTTCACAGTTTTGCCCAACGGCGTTTTCTTGACAGATTCACCCTCTAACCCAAATTTTTTGACTAAGTTCTTTGCATATTTAGTCTGGGAAAGGAAAATACCGTCATCAAGCTGTTTTATTTGTAAACCAAGAAAGTATGAGAGGTTACCTTCCATGCTCATCTCGAATGTATCGGACATCCGAGTAACAAACTTCTTGACCATCTCCTCGTTAGTGGATCCAAAAATAATATCATCAACATAAATTTGGACGATTAAGATGTGCTTATTGGATTTAAGAAGGAATAAAGCTTTATCAACT
>BMAC01000592.1:551519-565423 GCA_014905375.1 Phtheirospermum japonicum
TAAGGGACGAGTTCATATAAGAATAATATGTTGTTCGAATCACAATGTGTTGTGAACCCACGGCTAAGCTTACACCTGAACCATTGAGGGTCACACCACGTGTTTCGCTGATTATTGAAAACGATAGCTAGAAATTTAATTGTTTAATTTTAGCAAAGTTAGATGTCAATATGATTGAATCTAAGATTCGTAATTGTGATTACGAATTGAGAAAAATACGAGAAAATTATTTCTGGACGCGAAAATATAATCGTTATATTTTTCGGAGTTATCGTTTTGTGAGAAATGATTTAATTCCAATGGGGTTTTCGATTTAAAATCGGGTCGACCCAATAAGCCTTTTAAAGTTATTGGGCCGGTACTATTTTAAAAATTAAAAGCTTGGTTTTTTTTTTTAAAATTGGGCCAACCTTTTTGAGCCCATTAAGTTGGGCTTGTATTTAAATTAAAGGTTTTGGTTTTTAATTGAGCCCAACATAATTTGAGCCCATTGGGCTTGGGCTTGTTTTTATAAAAAAAAAAAAAACCTTTAAAAACAATGATAAATAAAAGAAGAGGGCTGTGAAGGAAAATGAGACAGACGATTTTTTTTTTGAAAAAGAACCCTAGCCACCAAGCCTCTCCCATCCGTCCACTTCCGGCTGCCGTCGCTTGCCGCCGGCCGACGCCGCACCGAATCGTTCGGTGCTCGTTTTTCTCCATCGTTCTCGAGCTCTCGACGTATCTAGCGCTTCGTCGCGAGAAGATCGGGAAATTCGGTGTGTGACACCTATTGCCGGAGACGAGTCACTCGTCGGACACCACGCACCTCCGTACGCCAGCCGAACTTTCTGCCCCGCGTCGGAGTTGCTGCTTCCGAGCCGTTGCTACTGCGTCATCGCTGCCGAACGCCTGCCACTGCCGCAGCCGTCATCGAGCCGCAGACTGCTGCTGCTTCATCGACGGAGCACTGCCGCTGCTGCGCCGTCGCTGCCAACGCGCCGCCGCTCTAGACCAGCCTCCTGAAGCCGCTGTCACTGCCAACGTACCGCTCCGATCGTCACGCCTTGCGCCGCCGCTCTGAGCCGTAGACTGCTGCGCCGTCGCTGGTCAATCCGGAACTGCTGTCATCGCGGAGGGCCTGTCGTTTCGCCGAATTTCCAGCCGCTCCGTTTCCTGCCGTTTCGTCGCCGAAGTACCAGCCGACTCGCCGTGCCGTTCCGAACGCCGCGCCATCGCCGCTTCGTCGCCGGAAGCTCCCAGCCTCGTCCTCCTCCGTTGTGAGGTACATAGGCCGGTTTCTGTTATGATACATATATATATGTGATATATTTGTGTACTGTATTATATATATATATATATATATATATATATATTATATATATATATATTTGCATGCTAATTTATAATGTATTATATATGCATTGCTGACATATATGATATATATAAATGTATGTTGCTTGTGTATATAATATATATATATATATAATATATACTGATAATATATGTGTGTAATATATAATTATATATATATATATGATTATATGTTATTATATATATATTATTGAAAATATGATTAATATATTAATATATATATATATATATATATATATATATATAAATATAGTATATATATAAAATTGTTATGTATATTATTAGTATATTAAATAGAAATCGACCATGCTCGTTCGATTTTACGAAAATCGAATTGTTTCGTTTATAAAGTATTTTAAAACATTGTTTGAATTAATTAAAATTAAAAAAGGGCCGTCGTCAATTGAATTCGATTCAATTATTTAAAAAATTTTGTTTTCCGCTGCGCGACGGCTCCATCAAATCCCAACATCCTTTGCTGACTCGCAATTCTTGATGATGCGGTAGTAGCTTGCATCTACATAGCCACACAAGGTGTTGATGCATTTAGAGTTCCAATTTGCAGCAGTTGCTTCATCAGCAGTCCAGTCTTCCTCCTTTTTGGGGATGGTATCGCCCTCGCCATCCGTGACACGTAGTTTTTCCCATCCAATGAGGACAGTTTTCCAAACACGCTCGTCGATACTTTTCAAATGCCATCTCATTCTCTGTTTCCAGAGAGAATAATTCTCACCATTAAGGATTGGAGGCCTTGGGTTGCCTTGAGCGTCCATAGCACCTAAAAATAAGGATCAATACTTAAGAGGTTAAGTAACCCGCTTTAGATGCCAATTGTAAAATTAAAAGGTTTATGGTTTTAAGAATAATTCTCAGATTCACAATGTTGTTAGTCAATGTTTAACAACATTGATTAGTAACATCGACCAGAGTAGAATATAAAATATGCAGCGGAATAAATCGATAAGAACACGAGATAACAAATTCAGTTCACAAGTAAATACTTGTGAACTTGGGTGTACAAACTCGAAAACTATATTACCTTCTTGTTCACGTTCAATACAAAAATATAAAGTAATATATGAAAACTAAATATCAATAAACTTGATACTAAATACTTGTTGGCGGAATGACAAGTTCTTCTCCGTTGGTCACGCAACTTCGAAGAGCTTGTTAATCTCGATCAATGGCTCCAAGTAGTTCTTCGTGTTCTTCCTTGCTTTGTCGTGCGTCTTGCGTCGTCTAATTCTCGAAATCCCGTGCTCAAAAAACCGTCCCAAGTATTAGGATTTCTTTTGTCTTAAATAGACAACCTAGAATCCTAAACTTGGTAAATTCCTAATAACAAATCCTAAACACAATCTAGGAATAATTAAAGTCTTGAACATAAACTAGGAAACATAATATATTCCTAAATCTAGTTTTCTAACTTATTTTGTGCCCAAGAAAGTCAAATAACAAAATAAGAATTATTGCCAAAAATTAATTCCTCAACAAAATACATGGGATTTGAACAATCAAGATTGACTATTATCATTTTCTTAATAATTATATGCAATTCTTTTTGGTATCTTGGTTTCGCAAAATATAGTAGAACTAAGTGAAAATCTCTCATATATATTAATACATAATAAAAAAATCATGATGTTTCGATTGCTATGTGTCATTTGAGATAAAAGTTAAATTATTTTATTTTTTAGAATTTAAAATATTTTATATAAGTAAATTACGATTCATCGTAATAACCTAATTATGTAACTAAATATTAGTAACGAACTTAATCTAAACATAAAAATATACAATTATATAATAATAATAATTAATAAATATTGATTAGAAATTGGTACGATACAACATGGATTGGGAATATGACGTCTCTGAATATTTATAAATATGTAATTAATAATTATTAACGAATTTAGTCAAAATATTAAAATTTAAAATTATACTAATAATAATTGATAAATAGATATTAGACATGGTTAGGAATGTGATATCTTTTAAAAATTTCTAAGTATGTAATTTAAAATTATTAATAAATTTAATCTAAATATTAAAATATAAAATTATTTAATATTAATAGTAATTATTAAATAATAATTATACATGTGCAAGTTATGAGTTGAGAATAATTTCTTTTAAATTTTTTTAATTTTATATTTAAAATTCTTTAATTATCATAAATACTTTCATATTAATCTTTCGATAAAAAGCACATTGCTGTTAAATCAACATATTTAAAATCAAAATCGCACCAACATAGAACTTACAACACCAAATTGAGAAAAAATTAAATTTTAAAGTGGGGAAATTGGATCATTAAACAGGGGCCGAATATTGACACCCAAAATTTGATGAGTTGACCCTATCATTTTTTGAACAAAAATAAACATGTTTAAAAAGACAAAAATAACCCTCTCGTAAAATTGATTAAAAAATTAAAAAAAAAACATATTTTCTTCATCCCCAAACCTTCAAGACCCATTTCAAAACCCACCCCAAATAAAACTCAATAATAAAGTATGCTAATATAAATAAAATGAATGATGCAAATTTTTTCTACAATTTTAAGTGTTACAATAATCACATTAATATTTTGGTGCGTTTTCTCATCACTTTTTTTTTTGTCATAAATTGGTTTATTAGAAATCATTGTCGGGATTGTGTTCGAACTGGTAATGATGAGCATGTTCGGAAAATTTTTTTCGAACATATCACAATTTATGGCAAAAAAACATACTGTTCGGACCAAATTTTCGAATATGAATTTCAAGTTCAAAAACTTTGAATAGTTTTTTTTTTTGGCCAAAAAATGTAGTGTTTAAAAAGAATTTCGAACATTACACATTTGTTCCAAAAAACTTTTCGAATATTATAAATTTGTTCTAATTCTTTTTTTCAAATATTACACATTTGTTCAAGAAAAATCTCGAACACTGCTTCATTGTTCGTGAAACCAGAGTCAAACCCAATAGTATTCCAATTTTTTTTTTTTTCAAAGTTCCTTTGGAGGAACACTAGTTCTTAAAAATATAAGAGACTTACCCTAAATGTTTAATTGTTTATTATGATTCATCTTCTCGTTGTTTTTTTGTAAAAAAATAAAATAAAATTTTCATTTCTTGCATTTTTTTCTTCTCCTTTTGTCTTCCTCTTTTTTTCTTTATTTTCTTCTTGCTTTTCTATACGTTTTCTTCATTTTTTTTCCTTTGTTTTATTTTATAATTTGTTTGTTTATATTATATATTAGATAAGAGTAAAGTAAGAAGTTTATGAGATTGCTTTAATAAAATTCTAATATATTTAAAATATAATTGGAGTATTCTCATTTTGGGGTGTAAATATCCGGTCCATATTAAGAAAAAAAAGTTAAATTTAAAATGATTTTAATAAGAAAGAGAAGAAAATAAACTGAACTATATGACGTGGGGTTTTTGTGTCACTCTCTATTATCCGCAGGTGCCCTGACTTACAATAGCTCCGATCATCAATTTTGCTCCTCAGTCTCATCGCCAAACCCAAACCTCCGGTTGCCGCCGTAAAAAACCCGGGTCAAGCCGGCCCGACAGGAACAACCACCACATCAGCTACGACGTCGTCGGACCACATTTTCCGTGTTGCATGTACCTCCTCTCTCTCCAATTCCCCCCTCACATTTCCTTCTCCAAAACCCTAAAACCCCAGCCGCCGCACCGCCGCGCCTGCTCTTCAGAATGAAGGAACGGCCGCCGTCTTCTCACGGCGCGCTCTACGTGCCTCCCCACCACCGCCTCCGCTCCGTAATCATCTCTGCCGCCGCCAATACCGATACAAGTGTGACCACTTGCAGCGATGTTGACAATCGGAGCTCGTTTGCTACTCCGAAAGTTGACAGTAATTGTAATAGCAAAACAATTAATTCTTATCCTTACTTGCCGCCTCATCATTATCAGAAGCAATTTCAACAGCAGATGGAAAATCCGTGGCATGAGGAGGTGGCAGATCAAGGCTCTGATCGTGGATTCGAATTTTCGGCACAACCTGTACGTTTTATGTATAGTTGCCTAACATGTTTCTTTTTTGTGGTTGTAAAATTGTTCATTAATGCACTGTACTTGTTAACTGCTGATGACTTTTGTGAATGCTTGTTTGTTTTTTAGGTATTATTATCATTGCTACTAGGGTGAAACTAGATTAGCTTTAATCAGGCTCTAGCTGGATTGCAATTTAGATGTTGGGCTCCATTTGGATTGAGGGATTTTGAAATCCTTTTGATTTGAATTCCAATCGATTTTGAAATCCATGGATTTTAAATACTCTGGGTATGAAATCCATTCATTTCAAATTTTTTGTTTGGGTGTAATGTGGATTTGTGAAAATTTCAAATCCATTGCAAATGTTAATTTTGTTTCTTTTATTTATAATAATAATATAAGATTTGTAAATTTTAGTGAAATACATGTTTTGTGTGTGATACGTGGTTGTGTGTGTGTGTATCTGTGTGAAATGTGTGTGGTTGTGTGTTTACGTGAGTGTGATAAATGTGTGTATATGTGTTTATTTGTTAAATGAGTGCGGTGTGTGTTTGTGTATAAGTGTGTAGTGTGTGTTCGTATAATAGTTTATTTTTTTGGTTTGTACCTTTATGTTTGAATTCGAAAGTTGTCTACTGTCTTATGTATGTTTATTATTGATACTTCTTTTATACGTTTCATTTTGGATTTCAGTGTGCTTCTTCCTCAGAGAATATCATGGCGTGGAAATGGAAGTTAAATACCCTTTTATGCGATGGTAATAAGCAAGAGTTAGTATCAAGAGAGAAAAAGGATAGACGTGATTTTATGCAAATAGCAGCTTTAGCAAGCAGAATGGGCTTATATAGGTATCATTAGCGTGTTTTGTGTTCAAGTCATCAATCTCATAAACTTTTGAGGCTAACTTTCAAAAACATTTATTGCAGCCATTTATATACGAAAGTAGTTGTTGTCAGTAAAGTTCCACTGCCAAACTATCGATTTGATCTTGATGACAAGCGTCCCCTACGGGAGGTATTTTCCTCTGATCTTTCTTGCATTTTTATTGGGTTTCAATTTAATTGATTTGTTGTATTGAGTTTGTCTTTTCCGAGTCATCTTGAAAAATCATTTCATGTTTCATCTAATATTAGCTCAGTTATGCAAAATCTTGGCATTTGGTGCTTTTTGAACCAGGTTTCCCAATTCCTAAACAAATGATTATATAAATAAGGGAAAAACAAATAAGAAAATAAAAATAAAAATATCAATAGTTGCGTGAACTCAGGAAGTTAATTTTGTTTATATGCTCCAATGTTGGAGGAATTTTAGGTAATCTTGCATCCTGGTGTACAAAAGCGTGTGGGTGCTTATCTTGTGGACTACATTTCTGGAAAGCGTAGGAGCATGGATTTGTTTTCAAGATCAAGCAGTAATGGTAGTATTGTTACTGAAGAAAGCCTTTTTGAGCAACCTGAGCCACTTCCACACAGTAAAGCTGTCTTGGAGAAAATTTTCTGGCAACGAAGTCTGCAAATGCATGATGAGCAACACACTTGGCAGGTTTGGTTGTGTCTTCAGTGTAGAATTGTTTCACTTGTACAGTTAATTGTTTTGTGCCCTGTATTCTTAAAGCTTCCTGAGTGTGATGGATACTCTTTGAATTGCTTGTTTGTTACAGTACTTTGTGGTATGGAAAATTTGATGAATCGAAGTCCAGTGTTAGGATGCATAACAATTATAAACTTTCTAAGTTAAGAATTACAAGTCATGGTGATGGGTTACATTAATAAAAGCCAAAACCCATGTTTTCTTCTGCTTAAGTGTTTAGAGTCTTTGAGAATTTCAAGTCCTACTGGTTTGTAATTTAGTTCTCACTGCAGGACATCTCAGGAAATTAGTTCTTATAATTCCAGAATATCATTCCATATTTGATGGTCTCGTATTAACTTAGTTTTATATTTAAACCTCTTCACCTGATTTCGAAAAGTTTAATATTTTTTTACCTTTAATATCTGTTTACTGTAGTTGCTTGAGTTTGTAATAAGTATAGAAAATGACAACAGCCATCATTGGGAAATTTGTTACTTCATTACAGGAATCTTCAGAAGGAAGAAAGATGATGGACTTCCGTAGTAGTCTCCCTGCTTATAAGGAGAAAGATGCTATATTAAGTTCCATTTCAAATAACCAGGTATTTCAGAATCTGAGGCATGTCGCCCTGCTGATTATGCTAGGAATTAATTTTGTCGTGAATTAATTTATTTTTTTCCCTTTGTTTTTTATTAGGAACTTTTGTATGATAAACTGTTATAGTTGTGCTCTTCCTTTTTTTTTTTTTTGGTTACAAACGAAAACTATTTTTCACTTGGCTAATCAATGCAGCTGTTCTCACCTGCCATTGCTGCAAGTCTTTGTTTCTTATTATTTTGTTATTTAAAAATCATGCTTCCGAGGTAATTTTCAGAAGCTGTTACCTGGTGGCTTGAAAATTTACTCTCAGAAAAAGATTACTTAGATATCCCCTTTTCAACTTTCTTGTTCGTGCAATTTCCTGAGTATCATGCTTTAAAAACTAAGAAATAACGGTTTCTTCAATCTGTCTAACCTTTAAAATTTTAAGTTACGAAATAAGTGGGTGTAAGGAAGGGGATTCTATTTCTGATCCATTTACTTCCACCTTTCAACTGCTCGTTTTTTTTGACATTCGTCTATGATGCATCTGACTTTGAAGCTGTAGATTTCTTTTATGTACAGTTGCTCTAATTTGCTCAATTTGATTCTTCTATCACTCTTTTGATCTCTGTTGTCTGAATGTGTGTATTCAAGTGATTGATATATATAATCAACAAAAATAAAACAAAATGTTGCATTGCAATAATATTCTTAAACTAAGGTGATTTGGTAATGCCTTTTTTTATTAGAAAATGTAGTTTTCTTTTTTCTTCTAAATATTAGTTCGATGCCAATATTAATGAATGGAAATTTGAATATTTAGGTTGTCATCATCTCTGGTGAAACTGGTTGCGGGAAGACCACCCAGATTCCACAATTTGTTTTAGAGTCTGAGACAGACTCCATGCGTGGGGCCATGTGCAATATTATATGTACGCAACCTAGAAGAATATCTGCCATATCTGTATCTGAGAGGATTGCCACTGAGAGGGGGGAGAATATAGGGGAAACAGTAAGTCTCTGACACAAACAAAATCACCTGTGCAATATCTTTTTTTCTTTATTGAATTTCAAAGTCAGTTGTGGGAAATCTTTGTAGGTTGGATATAAGGTGCGGCTAGAAGGTATGAAAGGAAGAGATACCCACCTCCTCTTCTGCACAACTGGCATCCTATTGCGAAGATTATTGGTTGATAGAAACTTAAAGGGTGTAACACATATTATCGTGGATGAAATTCATGAACGTGGGATAAATGAAGGTATTCTTTTTATTAATTCACTTGATATAATTAACCATTGGAAAGACTCATTCTTAACTTCTTTGTATGTTTGATGACAGATTTTCTGCTCATTGTTTTGAAAGATCTCCTTCCTCGTCGACCAGAATTAAGGCTTATTCTGATGAGTGCAACCTTAGATGCTGAACTTTTCTCTTCGTACTTTAGTGGGGCTCCAGTGGTCCAAATCCCTGTGAGTTATACATACATTGGGTTTGCAGTTTTATTTATTAAACACTTTTAATACAATAAACTTGAAGTCATCCTGATTTTTCCCACTGTTTTGATTTTAGGGCTTTACTTATCCAGTTCAGACTCAGTTTTTAGAAGATGTTTTGGAGACAACAGGATACCAGTTGACAACTTATAATCAAATAGATGATTATGGTATGGAAAAGACATGGAAGATGAACAAACAAACATCGAGAAAGAGAAAAAGCCAGATTGCTTCTGCAGTTGAGGTATTCTAGTTTCTCCGTTTCTTTGGTAATGTTTTTGGTTTTTTGTCCTTATGATAATGTATGCAATTTCCTCGGAAATGAATCAGGACACAATCAGTGCTGCCAACTTCAACGAATTTTCTGCTCAGACAAGGGATTCTTTGTCTTACTGGAATCCTGATTGTCTGAATTTTAACCTCATAGAATATCTTCTATGCAAGATATGTGAAAACGAAACACCAGGTGCTGTTTTAGTTTTCATGACCGGGTGGGATGACATAACATCTCTGAAAGATAAGCTTCAAGCTCATCCTGTACTTGGAGATACAGATCGGGTTTTATTATTGGCATGCCATGGCTCTATGGGCAATGCGGAACAGGTGATTGAAATAATATTAATGGACAAAAACTTGTGTACACCCGCCTAACAGAGCACATTCCGCTAGGCAGGACCCAAATTTGAGTTTTTTAGTTTAGTTTAGTTTTTCTTAGGATTTTCCAGTTTTTTAGGTTTATTATTTATTTATTTTAGGATTTTTAGTTTTTTAAGGTTTATATTTCATTTATTTATTTATTTTCATGGTTCTTTTTTTCATTTTTAGTTCAGTTGTTTAGGGTTTTCTGTTACTTTGGTATTCTTTTAATTTAAAAAAAAAAAAAGTTTTAGGGGACTTGCTTAATGGTTAGGCTGCCTGACATGAGTGTGGCTCTATTAATTGATTATCTCAGCCCTTGGTATGATTTCATTATTTGCTTGCTTTGTTTTGATTTCAATGATTGCAGAAGTTGATTTTTGACAAACCTGAAGATGGAATAAGGAAGATAGTTCTAGCCACCAATATTGCCGAAACCAGCATTACTATCGATGACATTGTTTTTGTTATTGATTGCGGCAAGGCAAAAGAGACGTCATACGATGCTCTAAATAACACTCCTCGTTTGCTTTCTTCCTGGATCGCTAAGGTTTCAGCTAAGCAAGTACGAAACATTCAACCTTCGTTTGATTAATTCGACAATTGGAATCTGTTGTTACCAGCTTGTTGTTTCTCTAACATTCAAATTTCTTTTAGCCTGCTGGGTATAATTACATTCACCAATTTTTTTTCTTTGTATTAATTTATCTTTATCTCTGTTTCGATAATGGTGTTTGTCAATAGAGAAGAGGAAGAGCTGGGCGTGTTCAGCCAGGAGAATGCTACCATCTATATCCGAGATGTGTATATGATGCTTTTGCAGATTATCAATTACCTGAGATTCTAAGGACTCCTCTCCAGTCTCTTTGTCTGCAAATCAAGAGTCTGAATGTTGGCGGTATCTCTGAGTTTCTATCTAGGGCATTACAATCCCCAGAGTACCTAGCGGTAATGCGCACCCAAATACATTTCACCATCTTTTCATGGATTACACGTGAAAATTGTTTTGATAATAATGATAATCATTATTATTTTCATTGTTACTTTTTTAATAAAAGAAGCACATATACCAATTTCATGTCTTAAGTTTTTGTATCACCCTCTACTAGTTCCATGTCGACGGCTGTTATGACTTTGCTTATTTTGTCTTAGGTTGAAAATGCTATTGAATATCTAAAGATCATTGGGGCTTTAGATGAGAATGAGAATTTGACTGTTTTAGGTAATTTGGCAATATTTTATTTTCTCATCCATTTTTTGATTGGTGAGTTGCTCTCTTATACATTTGCCTGATTCTTTTACAGGAAGCTACTTGACAATGCTTCCCATGGAGCCCAAACTTGGGAAAATGCTTATACTTGGTGTCATATTTAATTGCTTGGACCCAATACTAAGTGTTGTTGCTGGTTTAAGTGTCCGTGATCCTTTCTTGGCTCCTTCGGATAAGAAGGATGTAAGAAACATTCAAATTTAAGTATCATCTGATGATTGTGCTTATATTGGTTTTTCATATGATTGTTCATCCATAATCAAAACCTGCCCATAATACATAATCAAAACCTGCCAGCAATGCCTTTTCTATTTTTCTGCGAAAACCTCAGATCAAGTTCATCTTCATACTCGAGTTTTTTTATGTGTTATTCATTTCCCGTTTAAAGAATTTTTTGAAGCCAAATAGAGCTTCCTATTTGACTGTATCTGCATAAGAGGCATTAGATTGTGACTTGACAATGCCGCATATTTTTTCTTGCATATTCTAATGATTGTTCTGTATTTGGCCCTTTTAAATTTAAAAAAAGAAAAAAAAAACAGTGTTTATTTGTCATTTACTAAAATATAGAGGTAACCATTTTTTTTTAGCTAGCTGAAGCAGCAAAGGCACAATTTTCACGTGATTACAGCGACCATCTTGCTCTTGTCCGGGCATATGAGGGCTGGAAAGTTGCTGATAAAGATTTTGCTGCGCAAGAATATTGCTGGAAAAACTTTCTGTCTGCACAGTCAATGAAAGCTATCGATTCCCTTCGTAAGGAGTTCTACTCTTTGCTAAAAGATACAGGTCTTGTCGATAGCAACCCGACCACTTACAATGTCTGGAGCTATGATGAGCATCTCCTTCGTGCAATCGTCTCTTATGGCTTGTACCCAGGAATTTGCTCTATTGTGGTAAGCCATGTCATGGGCGTTATTTAGCTGTACAATGATCATTAGTAGTATCATTAACATGGTAACCATTTATTTTTATTTTAAAATGGTGATAAAATTTGTTCAACATTGATCATTATTAGAATTCCTTTTTCAATTTCAATAACATTTTCAAACTAATTGACAGCATAACGATAAATCCTTCTCCCTGAAAACAATGGAAGATGGACGTGTGCTTTTATACTCTGTAAGTATCCATCCACTAATTTATTACTTTTAACTGATTTTAATAAAAGATTCATATTATAGATTATTAATAGTCTTTTTGTCAAATCGGATTAGAACTCTGTTAATGCACGCCACTCAAGAATACCATATCCATGGCTCGTTTTCAATGAGAAAATCAAAGTCAACTCTGTCTTTCTGCGGGATTCTACCGCAGTGTCTGATTCAATGCTGCTCCTATTCGGTGGAAGCATCTCGAGAGGGGATATGGTAAGTTTCTCAATCTGAATGTTTAATTTTATTTCATACGTACAGTTTGAAGATCCTCCACATTTATTGAGATGGTCACGTCTGACTTACAAATATGTCTGTGGTGATGCGACTCTTTATATTCTGATTTCACAGGATGGCCACTTGAAGATGTTGGGTGGATACTTGGAGTTTTATATGGAACCTTCTATAGCAGAATTGTACCAAAGTTTGAGGAGAGAGCTCGACGAATTAATTCATATCAAAGTAAGTGGAAAAAATGAATCCATATTAATAGCCAAATTTTAATTAGAGTTGGGTTTAATTACAAAACTAGACTACCCATAAAGTTTAATCTCGTTACGAAAAGAACCAGTTACCTTTCAGAGTTAAAAATATGGCCTTGATTTGAAAATAAAAATAAGAAATTACGCTCTTGACATCTGTTTGTCTTTTACAAATTGTGACCTCTAGGGGTATTTGTAACACCACAAGGGTGTACTTGCAATTTAGAAAAATGATTGGACTTTGGTAATTCAATTGTTATTATAATTGACCAGGGTCCACATTACAAGTGTACCCCGACCCAACAGATACATTAATTTAAACTATTAGGTACATTACATAGAAGTTAAATGTACATCAATACCTATATCAGTATATAGGTACATATCACAAAACAGATGAATATACATCAGTATACAGATACATTAAATAAAACTATTGGGTACATCATGTATCAGATAAAAATACATTACTATTAACATGGTACACATTGCAAGGTGGACCGTGGTTATATGGTATAATATACCTTTTGTAAATGAAGCCAAAAACCTGTAGTACTTTTTTTATTTTCAAAAAACTAACAGTAATGGTCCATGGTATGTACCTTTCAGAATTATTATTATTATTATTATTATTATTATTATTATTATTATTATTATTATTTTATTTAATATGTTTCAAAATATTTTATTTTTTGAAAGACACGCAGGGTAGTTTTTAATTATCCCTGAGTACTTTTTTAATCTTTATTTTTTAATAATTAATAATTGATTTATTTTTATATGCAGCTCCTAAATCCCACCATGGACATACACTCTTATCACGAGCTTTTATCTGCGATACGCTTGATGATCTCAGAAGATCAGTGTGGCGGTCAATTCGTATTCAACCGTCAGCTACTGCGTCCTTTTAATCAAACTGCACCAATTGCAGCGGCACAAAAACCGACCATGATATACAATACAGAAAGTGGGCCCGGGGGCGATAACTCTAAAGGCCAGCTACAGACATTGCTGACACGGGCAGGCTACACCGCACCAAGCTACAAGACTAAACAACTAAACAACAACCAGTTTCAATCGACCGTTGAATTCAACGGGAATCAGATAATGGGGCAGCCTTTCAGCAGCAAAAAGCAAGCAGAAAAAGACGCTGCAGCCGAAGCTCTGCAATGGCTGGTGGGTGGAAACGGAGTGGGCCGTAATTACGTCGAGCACGTGTCGATGTTGCTTAAGAAAAGCAAGAAAGATCAAGGTTGAATTTTGGCGTCTTTTGGCATTTGGTATCAAAAAACGGCCTGGCTGCCTCACATGGACACATCAGCGATGCTAATTTCGGGTTAATTACAAAAAA
>BMAC01000592.1:570831-592428 GCA_014905375.1 Phtheirospermum japonicum
AGGTTTAGACTGCGAAATCAAAATATATATATTTTTTTAAATAAAAATAGGTTTCGCAGTTTTAGACTGTGAAACCATAAAAAAAAATTAATAAATTTTTTTTTTAATAAAAATAGGTTTCCCAGTTTTAGACTTCGAAACCATAAAAAAAAAATTAAAAAAAAAAACGATTTCGCAGCTTTAGACTGCGAAATCACCTAAATACACAACCCATTTTCAATACATCTAAAATCACAATTTTTTTTCCAAAAGTACAATACATACACATTTTTGCCTCAAATTGGGTCGATTGTCAATACATTGCATCGTCATTTGACTCATGCGAAAAATAGTCCGAATCATTAGGAGATGATTTTTGGATTAGTCAACTCATGTGTGATGAACATAATGCTTACAATCTAAATTTTCTGTTACCGAGGTTTTTGAATTTCTATTTTTCTATTTTGAAAAACTCATGGTTTTATTTCTATTAATATTAATTTTCTGTTACCGAGGTTTTATTTCGAGTTTATTTTTTACAAATGAAAATTGGATCGTCTAACATGTTTTGAGGACGATTCATATATGATTCATTAGTTTTGAGGTTGTTATGATAATATGGTTAGGACGATTCATATATTACGTATTAGGTAAATATTTTTTACCAAATATTTTGGTGAAAATATCAATTTATCATATAATTAATTATTTTTTTATTTAATTTAAATTACTACATAAAAATATTACTTTACCCTTATTAATGATTTCTTTTCTTTTTTTCCTTTCAATTTTTTCTCTTTATTCAATATTTAATACAGTCAAAATTATTACATGACATTTTCATATCATTGTAACTAATCGTTAACGACGAATTTCATACTATACTGCATAGATAAAATTTCACACTACACCGTGAGATTTCATACTATATCATGTATTTATTTTTATACAATATGTCACATTAAAATATATCCTTTTTTTTTTCACAATTTTAAATTTCGTACTTATATATGAAATTCAAACTGATATTGTGAATTTCATAATAAAATTTCACAAAATCAATAAAATCTCATACTATTATATTTAAATTCATACTACCATTATCGAATTCATAACTCCACTAAATTTTTTTAAAAAAAATCAATAAAAAATACTATTACATTTTAAAATTCATACTACTATTATCAAATTACACACTAACCCTACCAGATTGCTAACTACATTATGCAGGTTTTTTTTTTTTCAAAATATTAGTTTGAATTGTCAAATTTTATATTAAATTGCACAACATAATTTCATACTACACAATATCTTCAAAACAAAAATACATACTACACCGAGTATAATTTCATACTACTCATTACATGTGGAGCAAAATTCCATACGCCTTTATTAATATTAATATTAATATTAATATTAATATTAATATTAATAATAATATTATTATTATTATTATTTAAGTCTAGGGGTAGTATTGATTAATTAAGTTATAAATTTGATTAAATAGGATATATTTAACCAAATGAGATAAAATATTTCTCATTAGAGTATTTGGCAATTTATGGTATGGGAGTGTAGTAAATGAGAATTTTCCAATATGATAATATGATCTTATGAGTAAATATGGTTAGGGCCCCAAAAGGTCTGTAACATGGTAATAATATAATTATATGCTTATTGTAGAATTATGGAAACCAAGATGATTTTCTATTATGAAAACTGAGTACGATTAAGTGATTTAATCCCATAATTGGAAGGAGCATATTAGTTGGTGTACAAGCCTATATTATGGTTATTATGGAATTATGAATACCAATAATCCTATTATGAGATGATTTCCTAATTATGGAGATTGAGTACAATTAGGTGATTAATCCAATAATGGAAAGAAAGTCCTATTAGTTGGTGTGCAAGCCTAAATAACCTTATAAATAGAGGATTCACACTTTCTTTAGATGATCATCACAATCATAAAACAAAGGATTTATACGGGGAATTAATATTCTCTTAAGAATTCGAATTATTCCTACTTTCATAAAAGCTCTAGTTTTATACAATTTATAAGGTCACTGACTTAAACATCAAAGGGCAGGCCTATGTGAATATTCGACTTGGTTTTTTGTGCAGGTTGACCGTGGTTCAAGAAGTTGATCCAGCACGGTTCGACCTCTTTCTTAGTAAGCCAAAAATTTTTGATTACATTAATTAGAATATTGAATGGTTAGATTAAATAATAGCTATAATATTATGAGATTTTTTTGTTGTTGTTGTTAATAATGTTTAATAACACCCTCTTGGTTAATTACTCATAAAGGCCCAAAACTAGAGACATATGAAAGAGCATTAATACGTGTGTGTGGTTGTGTGTGTGTATATATAATTCATTTCAAAACTTTTCGAAAATTAAGCAAAAAAATCAAATGATAATATTTTTTAATATATTTTATAAGTTATCACAAATAGAAATATTTAGACTTACATATACGAATATTATATGTCTCTTTGGTAACCTCTTGAGACATACAAAATTAGTTTTAATTATCACATTTTTGTCACCAAAATTTTTTCTGGATATTATAGTTTATTTTGATTATATATATATATATATATATATATATATATATATATATATATATATATATTATGATTTCTGGATATTATAGTTTATTTGATATATATATATATATATATATATATATATATATATATATATATATATATATATATGGATTAGATTCAAATGAGAACCATGTTCCTATATGTGAACCTATGGTCAATTATGGGCCTTAGATCTAATTAAATGGATGGATCAGATTTTTTTTTTGTATTTCCTTATTTAATTAAAAGTATTAGAATTGTATAATAAAAGCACTATTGGTGTATAAAACTGAAAATATTAATAAAGTACTGTGATTGTATAATAAAAGCACTGCTGGTATATAATAAAAGCACTAGTTCGCAGGTTCGCATATAATGATATGGCTCCTACCCATCTGACCGACGAGCAAGACCCAAAATTCTTTCACCAATATTTTTTTTTTGTTTGTTTTGAGACGGAGAGGAGTGTGTAAGATGTGGCGAAGCTTAAGAGGCATGAATTATACATCGTGGAAATAAGAAACACCAGTGAGGATTGGTATAGCCAAGAGATGAAGGTGGATACTGGATAATGACCTCGTTACAAAGGATTGTGTCCCACGAGAGTTTGATTGGTAGCTCTTGTTTTTACTCGGCGGATGAATTTATAATGAGCCAGGCATATCTTATTAGTGTTGTAACATTCTTCTCGAGATTGAAGATGACCGCTAATTTCAAGGAGCTTAAGACAATAGATTGCTAATAACCTTATCATCATTGTGATCATATTTGCGGAAGCCGTAAGTCCCAAATCTATCAAGATAAATTTGCCAGAATTTGGAATAGAAGCATAAATTGTTTGGATGAAGCCAAATGTAATGACGGTTAGATGAGTATCATTATTTAAAGTTGGGCAACAATGTCAAAGATCCTAATCGAGACACACAATAAATCAGCTTAAATGAAAGGTTGGCGAAGCACAAGATAAGTCACTTAAGTGAAGGGAAAGTTGAACAACTATTGACATTCAAGAAATTGGAGAGCGAAGTTGGGATTATGAATCTGGAGAGGGAGGAGAAGGATTCAAATCCCAAAGGCAAGGGCAAATATATAAATCTAATTACATTTTCATTTTTCTCTATTTTTTGTATCATTCTTTATTCTCAAAATAATTAATTTGATTTTTGCCTCATTTATGTAGGTGAGTCCTCTAAAATAATGAAGGAAATATGGGGAGATAGATATTGGAGCGAAGAGGCAAGATGTTAAAAGAGAGAAGATGTTTGTTATTATTTTATTATTTGAATTTTACGCGTATCGTAAGAACTTCTAATTTTGGTTGGTTCATATAACTGTGCGTGGTCACTTGGCGTGTCGATATGATTACCAGAAATCTTCAAAAGTGGTTTGGGTTATCATTTATTTTTGGCACACGAGCGATTTAATGAGCAGAGTGGATTTTATTTGAGCACATACAAAGTTCTAACTGGTTGTCCTATTTGCCTGATTGGATGCATCTAATAATTTGGTTATCTAAAAGCTCATTTTCAGTAGTGTGTTACGGATAATATCCAGTGGATAGCGGCCATGATAGGTGACAAGGACAAGACACAAAAAGACTCGGCTGGTACTAGGACAATACGCAAGGACCACCCTGCCTCGTTCGATTTGGCTAGTGTGCGAGCTACACTCAACAGATTATCGAGAGGTTGGTGAGGATGGACTAGGTACTTCCATGCATAACTTAGGAGCTGGACTCATTACGTCGTGATTTCGATAGGCGGGAGGCCAATGCGAGTGAAAGTGAGAGACGCTGCCATCGTGAGCAGTGCACCGAAGATGTGCAGGAGTTGACCGTACCATGCGAGACGACGGCGAGCGGAGTGTGCTGGGGTACTTTAATGGGCTTAGTCCATGACGACGAGAGGTCCCGGCCTTCTCAGCCCAAAAAGAAAGTTGGGTATCCGCACCTCTTCAAACCCTAGAGCGGTAGACACAAGCTTGGACGCAAGCGAGTAGGATTCGGGCCCAAAGTCCAGAACCTTTAAGTTGTCCCTAGAAGTGTAAATATGGTAACCCTAAGCCAGATTACTCACACTTTCTTGTGGGCCAAATCATGGGATAGATAGAGTAACTTTGAGAAGGGGAAACCCTAACCCTAGCAGTAGTTATATAAATAGGATCCTCACCTATTATATTATTACACACAATATGTTGATTCTTTAATACAATCTCTAATTTCTCAACTCATGATTCTCTTATATTTCCTCGTTAGCTTTCTCATTCTTATTGTGCTTGTCTTTCCCTTCTTCTTATACAAGAGCCTTGGAGGCTTATTGGCTCGGCTTGGATCTTACCTTTCGTCGAAGATCTACGTGTGAATAAACCAATGCCACACGACATACTTCTCTGCTGCAAGCTCGCCTCCGTGATAAGTGGCTAACATGTTTTACTCTAAGAATTATTGTTGATGTAACATGTCACTTTTTGTTCAAAGCTCAACTTATTCACACACAAATTGTGGTATCAATATCGAGAAATCAGGTGATTTCAATGTGTGAGAAAATAAACTGTCACAAATTCAAGTTATACATATACACTGGAGTAAGTTCAACATTCAGCCAAAGACCCGATCTCGAGAAGTCTCATTAGAGGCATTTCATTTGAGGTCGCAACATCAAGATATTAGAGTTGTGGCTCAAATTTGATTTTTTCAAAATAGAAGAAGAAAATAGAAAGCATAACAAAATTGAGCGATCCTCTTAAAGCCCTAAAATCCAAATATCTTCATTAACTTCCAAATATGCTTAGTGCTATTTCCACTAGCGACGTTCAAGTCCAACCATGCCATCTCCACCGCCTGAGTCGTCGTCAACCTATATCCCCAACGCACTCAATCACCAAACCCAGTGGCGTCGTTCACCAACAACATTGTGCATGATAATAGCTACCGCCTCGGCGGTGGCTATCCATATCTATCATGGGCACATTCATGGGTTTACTTCGTATCAATTAATGATTACAAAGTTTGACTGATACTCTCTCGAATTCTACATAATATGTGTGTTGTGCCTTTGATTTTAAATTTTGGGATTGGTGATGAATAATTAGGACTTTGATTTTTCTTTGCATTGACTTATGCTGATTTCTTTCACAATTGAGGAATTTTTGATAAAATATTAGTTGTTTGTGGCTTGTTGGTAGAGAAGTCGAGTAAGACATAACAATCTTTGATTATTCTTGTTGTTCACATGCAATTTTACCGAGTATTTGAGTACTTTTGTTGTGTGAAATGGCTTGGTGTTCTTTGTATTAATGTGGGTGGACTTATCTTGGATAGTATTAAAGATTCCATTGATTATTCTACATCTATGATTTGACGCAATCATTGATCTTTATTGAAAAGCAGTTCAATAGACTTCTACCAAGCCACTTATCCAGCCTATGGGTGCCATCGATCACCATACGATTCATCTTTTTAAATAATGGAATGACACTCCTAATCTACTAACGATTTTCTTGAAGTCAAACCACCACAGCCTAATGTGTCATCGAGGCTAATGAATTATGTTACTCTTCCTTCAGTTCCATTAGACTTGATCTAATAAAAGATGACGCCGCACTAACTTCCACATATAATTGATGATGACATATATGAGTTACTCTATTGAGCATCATCGGGTTGTAGAGCGCTTCTTCAAAAAGGAGACACAATGCAACAATCTCTTGAGTTACCTCCTCTTTCACCTATGGAGAAAGAGAATGACGATGGTCATAACACAAATTTCTTCACTTTCCTTTACACTATAATGAAAAAATCTCACTTTGTTTCACTTTATTTCAAAATTTAATCGTTCTCAATTTCTCTTTCGGTTTTCATCGAAAACATTACGGCTTCAAGTCCAACATCTCATGTTAACATTTAGGTGCTTAAGATTATATAAGATGCATATATCTTATCGGATTAAAAGATACTCTTATATAATCCACTATTCTTATCTTATCAATATGCTCTACAGGAAAGAGTTCATCTTCAAAACTTGAGAGTCAAGTAACTCAAGTTTTAGATGAAACTATTAAAGAAAAATAAAAGAATCAAGAAATTGCTTCAGAATGCATAGATTATTCAAAGATTATTTTGTTGTCCTATTTATAGCAATCTAGATTTTCAAAGGCAATTCCGAATAACTAGACCTTAATTTTGATGATCGTGGAGAAGATAAAACCTAATGTTCTCTGCTTTATAGAAAGTAAGAATATTTTTGGTCATCATTTCTTGTTAATACTTTAAAAAATCTCATTTGTTGTCTGAATGTTGCATATGATATTTTCTAAGATGTCATTGACGATTAATTATGGGTAGGGTTAATGACAACGTTAGAAAGCTTTAAGATATTTCTCCAATCCATTTATGAGCTATTCTCTGAATAATACTTGAGGAAATAACCTCCGGTAGACATTGAACATCTCATTGTGAAGAATGCTCAAAGAGAATTTCCTGAAATGTTTGAAAGCATCAATTATGCATTGAGCATGAAATTTCATCGGGCCAATACTAAAACTTGTTGGTATTGTCTCATTCAATGATGGAGATTGTTGAATGCTAGTTCATATTTGAATCGACGCGACTAGAGCTGGCAATGGGCTAGGCTGGGCCCGCCGGGCCAACCTCCAAAATCGGGCCGGGCTGGCCTGAAGTTTCATCGGGCCATGATTTTAACGGCCCAAGCCCGGCCCATCGTATAAAATGTAGTGTAATTGGCGGGCCAAATCGGGTTGGCGGCCCAGCCCGCCAAATGGGCTAAATCGGGCCAGGCTAAATATGGCCCAATTTTTTGGGCCAGAGATCCTAAGGCCCAAGCCCGGCTGAAATCGGGCCGGGCCGGGTCAAAAATTCCCAGCTCTAGATGCAACACAACTCCATATCAATCATTCTGCAAAACTTAACAATAGACAACATGAGAACAAACACTCAATATTTTAGTTACAAGTCTTCATTATTCTTTCCTTAAAGGAACCGAGTGATTTCTCATTTACAACTCTCTCTCTCTCTCTCCCTTCCTTGCTTCATAACAATCTTCATATTTACATCCGCTTTTCTTAAATAATATATTAAATAATAAATTAATATTTTTTTCGGCAAATGTTCCATCAAGGGTTAAAGTCAGTGATTAAAAGAAATTCGAAATAAATAGGAAAGCACTGAAATCAATGATAAAAAGAAACGCAAAAGAAACATTCAAACCAGTGATAAAAAGAAACACAAAAGAAACAAAGGTCCTCAAGTAAGGTCACAATAATTTTAATTTTGAACTTTTATACAGGTGTTCAATATTTCAACGGTAGAGCGTGTTGAATACAGAGACTTAATTCAACTTTTGAGGGAGTTCTTGCTAGTGAGGTACGTTTCTAGGGAATACAAGCTCTATCGTGGGTGTCGCATCCCGACAATGGAGCGGGTAGAGGTTGGAAGCATCAGGAGCCTTATGTGCAAGTTGTACTTCCACAACCAAAAGGGGCGAAGGATATGACTCGACATTCGAGATGTTAATTTGTATGTGTTTTCCTTCTTTGATGACACAACACAGCTTGCCTTTAATGATCTACTCCGCAACCTTGAGATTGCTCACGAAAAAATTGCTCTACTTAAAAACTCTCACAACAACTAGGGTGTTGTTTTTGAGGGAGGTGGATGGTGGGATGTAGCTTATGTTGACAGTGAGTGCTGGAATAAACTCCTATGTTTTCTAAAGGACATAGGAGAGTTCTTCACAATATAGTTTATGCTACATCTAAGTTGTAAGTTGCAATTGTCAGGGGCTACCTTGACCACATTTTTGCAATATTGTCGGTTCAATGCACCCATTTTAACTTGCTTTTCATCGATTAGTTTAACCGTAACCGCCGGTGACACCTCTACGTACACCACCACCCCAACACCAACTGTTCTTAGCAATCAATAGAAAAATGAATCGGCAAGATGATCTAGCTCGGGAAGAAGCTTTTGTTAAGGAAGTGAATAACATGTGAGTACTCTATTATTCATAATCATTAAAGCTTTATTGTGTACCAATTATGTAGTAATTGTTGCGTGTGTTCATGTTGATGTATAAAAAAGACTCCAACTTTGTGTTTGGCTAGGTAGATAAAAATGATTAAAGGGTGATATTTTAAGAGTAAAAACTGATCTATTCAATAATTTTCTTGTATAAAAAATGTATCTTTGTTTAAAATTATTCAAGTGTGTGAGGTTGCAAGTTAAAATCCAACATATTTACGTTGAAAAGAGTCGATCCTTGTTCAAAACTAATTGAAGTGTGTGAGGTTTTAAGTAAAAACCCAATCTTTGACAATTTGCGTGCTAAAAAGAGTCAATCCTTGTTTAAAATTTTTAGATAGTGTGAGGTATTTAAGGAAAAATTCATTTTTTCTTTACATTTAAAGAGTAGATCAGAACTGTGTCTTTTATTTAAAATTATTAAAGCGTGGATGGAGGTTTAATGTATAAAAAGTACGTCTTTTATGTGTAAAAGAGTATACATTATTCTCAAATAGTTGACATTTACTTGACGTGTAACCTTTTTCTTTATTAATTCTAGGATTTTTTTTTCAAATCTAATTAAAGTAGTCAATACATAAAAAAAATTCTTATTTTGCTTTCTAGGGCACACAATTATAATTTTGACTTTAGTACACACAGGGTGCTCAATGTTTCAACGCTGAAGGCTTTGAGATACATACAGCTAATTAATACATTAAGAGAGTTTTTGCCGGTGAAGCATATCGCTGGCCGATACAAGCTTTGCCATGTGCACGGCCTCCTACCAATAGATAGAGTGGATCTTGTAAATATCAGGCGAATAATGTTCAAGTTGTACTTTCTCAACGCCGGAGGCAGAGAATAGGACTTAACATTCGAGTCGAGAATATGTATGTGGTTGCTTTCTTTGACGGCACAGTGTGGCGTGCCTTTGACGATTTACTCTATCTCATGGCACCGGAAGATAATGCGGTTCCAATAGGCTTTGAGAGCAACTACAATGGATTTGGGCCGTTGACCGTGTCAAATATTAGAAGGGTTTTGCTTGAATCAACCATCTCTGATCCGGTCAACGGGCCTCCAACCCGTGCCACGGTCCTAAAACACATGCTTTGGGTGGCGGAGGGTGCCCAATTCGAGATGATCTCGGAACTCTTTGAAGAACATTTTGAGGTGGACATGGCTTGCCTCACCCCAAGTATGGCAATCATGGTTCGAGAGTGGGATAAGGCTTCTGCAGGTCTTCTCAATAGCGAGCAATTTCATAATTATAGTCAAGTGATACCCAATACCACGGTTGAAAGTTGTACTTTCACAAAGAGGAGGGGCAGAGGATAGGAAAAAAATTCGAGATGTTAATTTATATGTGTTTTCCTTCTTTGACGACACAACATGGCATGCCTTTAATGATCTACTCCGCACCTTTGAGATTGCTCACGAAAAAATTGCTCTACTTAAAAACTCTCACAACAACTAGGGTGGTGTTGTTGAGGGAGGTTGATGGTGGGATACAACTTATGTTGACGGCGAGTGCTGAAATAATCTCATATGGTTTATAAAGAACATATGAGAGTTCTGCACATTGTAGTTTACGCTACATCTAAGTTGTAGGTTTCAATTGTCAGGGGATAACTTGACCAAATTTTGCGGCATTGTCGGCTCAATGCACCGACTTTAATTCGCCTTTTCATCATTTATTGATAAGTCTTTCATCATTATTTTGACTGGTTTTCAAGCAAACATTTCATTTAGTTTCACATCCATCAATCGCTTATTTAATTTAGCATTCTACTTCTCTAATATTTGAATTGACTCATTTTGAGTAGAGGATGATGAATTCTCATTCATCTGTAAACGGATATGACATGTCATCCACAAACTTTCAATTTACAAAGCTTTCAAATAAACAGCATGAGAAACACATTAAATATTTTAGTTATAATCCACAACCTCCATCGCAACTCTCTATGCATTGATTATCTTGAACCACTATATACAAATTTGTATATATTTGCAGAACTTGACATTAGGTTTTTCTTGTAGAAGAAATGAGAGAATCTAAATTGATTTTAAGTCTCTTTATTCAACATGCTCTACTGTTGAAACATTGAACACCTGTATAAACAAAATTAAAATTGTTGTTACCTTACTTTAGAACCTCTGTTTCTTTTATGTTTCTTTTTATCACTGGTTCGAATGTTTCTTTTGCGTTTCTTTTTATCACCGACTTCAGTGCTTTCTTGTTTATTTCGAGTTTCTTTTCATCACTGGTTTTAACCCTTGTGGCATATTTGCCAAAAAAAACATTAATTTATTACTTAATATATAATTTAAGAAAATTGGATGTGAATGTGAATATTGTGATGAATGAAAGAGGGGAGGAAAAGTTGTAAATGAGAAATAACTCGGTATCTTCAAAGTAAAAAAATGAAGACTTGTAACTAAAATATTGAGTGTCTGTTCTCAAGTTGGCTATTGCAAAGTTTTACAGAAAGATGGTTTTTGATATATGTCACCTCRATTCAAATTTGAACTAGCATTCAACAAGGTCCATCATTGAATGGAGCTTGAAAGCATCGATTATGAAGAATTGTGCATTGAAGAAATAATACTTTGAATAATACTTGAGGAAATAACCTCTGGTAGACGTTGAACATCTCATTGTGAAGAAYGATCAAACAGAACTTACCGGAACACTTGAAAGTATCGATTATGCATCGAACATTGAGAAGTTGTATCGCTGCTTGAGTGAGACAATACAATTGTCTCATTCAACGAATGAGCTTGTTGAATGCTAGTTCATATTCGAATCAACGTGACAATACCAATGTCTTCATTATTTTTACCTTAAACGATACTTATTGATTCCTCGTTTAAAACTCTGTCTCCATTTCTTGCTGCATCACGATCTTCATATTCACATCAACTTGTTTTGTTTTGATCTTTATATCTTYTAATTTGCTCATTTTGAATAGAGCTAGTTGAAATATTGTTCATCCTCGAATCAATACAACATGTCATTCACAAACTAACAACTAGCAAAATTTTACAATAAAAGTTATGAAACAAAACTTCATTATTTAAGTTACAAGCTCATGATATTTACCTCGTCGTTGTGGCCCATGGTTCTTAAAACCAGACCAGACTGGCACCTTCATCGATTTGTATCCTAAATAAAATATTTGCTTGAAAATCAGCAAACTAATGATGAAATACCGGTCAATAACCGATGAAAAGCGAATTAAAATGGGTGCATTCAACCGACAATACCGCAAAAATGTGGTCAAGGCAGTCCCTGACAATTGCAACTTACAAGTTAAAAATGATTAAAAGGGTGATATTTTAAGAGTAAAAATTGATCTATTTAGCATTTTTCTTATATAAAAATCGTATCTTCGTTTAAAATTATTCAAGTGTGTGAGGTTGCAAGTTAAATTCCAACATATTGACGTTGAAAAGAGTCGATCATTGTTTAAAACTAATTGAAGTGTGTGAGATTTTAAGTAAAAATCCAATCTTTGACAATTTGCGTGCTAAAAAGAGTCAATGTTTGTTTAAAATTGTGGGGTATTTAAGGAAAAATTCAATCTTTTTACATTTAAAGAGTATATTAGAACTGTGTCTTTTATGTAAAATTATTAAAGTGTAGATGGAGGTCTAACGTATAGAAAACCCGACTTTAATGTGTAAAAGAGTAGACATTATTCTCAAATAGTTGACATTTACTTGGCGTGTTCTTTATTAATTCTCAGATTTTTTTTTTCAAATCTAATTAAAGTAGTCGATACATAAAAAAAAATTATTTTGCTTTCTAGGGCATACAATTTCCATTTTGACTTTTTCACATGATGCTCAATGTTTCAACGCTGAAGGCTTCGGGATACATACAGCTAATTAATACATTGAGAGAGTCTTTGCCAGTGAGGCATATCTCCGGCCGATACAAGCTTTGCCATGTGCGCAGCGTCCTGCTAATGCAACGAGTGGATCTTGCAAGCATCGGGCGAATAATGTTCAAGTTGTACTTTCTCAACGCCGGAGGGCAGAGAATAGGACTTAACATTCGAGTCGAGAATATGTATGTGGTTCCTTTCTTTGACGGCACAGTGTGGCGTGCCTTTGACGATTTACTCTATCTCATGGCACCGGAAGATAATGCGGTTCCAATAGACTTTGAGAGCAACTACAATGGATTTGGGCCATTGACCGTGTCAAATATTGGAAGGGTTTAGCTTGAATCAACCATCTCTGATCGGGTCAACGGGCCTCCGACCCGTGCCACGGTCCTAAAACACATGCTTTGGGTGGCGGAGAGTGCCCGATTCGAGATGATCTCGGAACTCTTTGAAGAACATTTTGAGGTGGACACGGCTTGCCTCACCCCAAGTATGGCAATCATGGTTCGAGAGTGGGATAAGGCTTCTGCAGGTCTTCTCAATAGTGAACAATTTCATAATTATGGTCAGGTGATCCCCAATACCACGGTTGAAAGTTGTACTTTCACAGAGAGAAGGGGCAGAGGATAGGAAAAAAAAATCGAGATGTTAATTTATATGTATTTTCCTTTTTTGAAGACACAACATAGCGTGCCTTTAACGATCTACTCTGCACCCTTGAGATTGCTCACGAAAAAATTGCTCTACATAAAAACTCTCACAACAACTAGGGTGGTGTTATTGAGCGAAGTAGATGGTGGGATGCAACTTATGTTGACGGCGAGTGATGGAATAACCTCATATGGTTTATAAAGGACATATGAGAGTTCTGCACATTGTAGTTACGCTACATCTAAGTTGTAGGTTTCAGTTGTCAAGGGCTAACTTGACCATATTTTGCGGGATTGTCGGCTCAATGCACCGACTTTAATTCGCCTTTTCATCATTTATTGATAAGTTTTTCATCATTAGTTTGACTTGTTTTCAAGCAAACATTTCATTTAGTTTCACATCCATCAAACGCGTTTAATTTAGCATTCTACTTCTCTAATATTTGAATTGACTCATTTTGAGTAGAGGATGATGAATTCTCATTCATCTTTAAACGGATATGACATGTCATCCACAAACTTTCAATTTACAAAGCTTTCAAATAAACAACATGAGAAACACATTACATGTTTTAGTTATAATCCACAACCTCCATCGCAACTCTCTATGCGTTGATTATCTTGAACCACTGTATACAAATTTGCATCTATTTGCAGAACTTGACATTAGGTTTTTCTTGTACAAGAAAAGAGAGAATCTAAATTTATTTTAAGTCTCTTTATTCAACTTTCTCTACTGTTGAAACATTAAACACCTGTATAAAAGCTCAAAATTAAAATTGTTGTTACCTTACTTTAGAACCACCTTTTCTTTTATGTTTCTTTTTATCACTGGTTCGAATGTTTCTTTTGCGTTTCTTTTTATCACCGATTTCAGTGCTTTCTTGTTTATTTCGAGTTTCTTTTCATCACTGGTTTTAACCTTGTGGCATATTTGCAAAAAAACAAAAAACATTAATTTATTACTTAAATATATAATTTAATAAAAGTGGATGTGAATGTGAATATTGTGATGAATGAAAGAGGGGAGGAAAAGTTGTAAATGAGAAATAACTCGGTATCTTCAAAGTAAAAAAATGAAGACTTGTAACTAAAATATTGAGTGTCTGTTCTCAAGTTGGCTATTGCAAAGTTTTACAGAAAGATGGTTTTTGATATATGTCACCTCAATTCAAATTTGAACTAGCATTCAACAAGGTCCATCATTGAATGGAGCTTGAAAGCATCGATTATGAAGAATTGTGCATTGAAGAAATAATACTTTGAATAATACTTGAGGAAATAACCTCTGGTAGACGTTGAACATCTCATTGTGAAGAATGATCCAAACAGAACTTACCGGAACACTTGAAAGCATCGATTATGCATCGAACATTGAGAAGTTGTGTCGCTGCTTGAGTGAGACAATACCAATGTTCTCATTCAACGAATGAGCTTGTTGAATGCTAGTTCATATTCGAATCAACGTGGACAATACCAATGTCTTCATTATTTTTACCTTAAACGATACCTATTGATTCCTCATTTAAAAACTCTGTCTCCCTTTCTTGCTGCATCCACGATCTTCATATTCACATCAACTTGTTTTGTTTTGATCTTTATATCTTTTAATTTGGCTCATTTTGAATAGAGCTAGTTGAAATATTGTTCATCCTCGAATCAATACAACATGTCATTCACAAACTAACAACTAGCAAAATTTTACAATAAAAGTTATGAAACAAACCTTCATTATTTAAGTTACAAGTTCATCATATTTACCTTTTCGTTGTGGCCCATGGTTCTTAAAACCAGATCAGACTGGCACCCTCGTCGATTCGTATCCTAAATAAGATATTTTCTTGAAAATCAGTCAAACTAATGATGAAATACCGATCAATAACCGGTGAAAAGCGAATTAAAATGGGTTCATTCAACCGACAATACCGCAAAAATGTGGTCAAGGCAGTCCCTGACAATTGCAACATACAAGTAAAAAATGATTAAAAGGGTAATATTTTAAGAGTAGAAATTGATCTATTCAACATTTTTCTTGTATAAAAATCGTATCTTTGTTTAAAATTATTCAAGTGTGTGAGGTTGCAAGTTAAAATCCAGAATCTTTACGTTGGAAAAAGTCTATCCTTGTTTAAAACTAATTGAAGTGTGTGAGATTTTAAGTAAAAACCCAATCTTTGACAATTTTTGTGGTAAAAAGAGTCGAACTTTGTTTAAAATTGTTAGATAGTGTGAAGTATTTAAGGAGTTCATTCATTCTTTTTACATTTAAAGAGTAGATCAGAACTGTGTCTTTTATTTAAAATTATTAAAGTGCGGATGGAGGTTTAACGTATAAAAACCCGACTTTTATGTGTAAAAGAGTAGACATTATTCTCAAATCTTTGATATTTACTTGACGTGTAACCTTTTTCTTTATTAATTCTTGGTTTTTTTTTTCAAATCTAATTAAAGTAGTCGATACATAAAAAATTTCTTATTTTGCTTTCTAGGGCACACAATTTCAATTTTGACTTTTGTACACACAGGGTGCTCAATGTTTCAACGCTGAAGGCTTCGAGATATATACAGCTAATTAATACATTGAGAGAGTCTTTGCAGGTGAGGCATATCTCCGGCCGATACAAGCTTTGCCATGTGTGCGGCGTCCTGCCAATCGAGCGAGTGGATCTTGCAAGCATCGGGCGAATAATGTTCAAGTTGTACTTCCCAACGGCGGAGGGCATAGAATTGAACTTAATATTCGAGTTGAGAATATGTATGTGGTTGCTTTCTTTGATGGCACAGTGTGTGCCTTCGACGATTTACTCTATCTCATGGCACTGGAAGATAATGCGGTTCTAATCGACTTTGAGAGCAACTACAATGGATTTGGGCCATTGACCGCGTCAAATATTGGAAGGGTTTTTCTTTTATCAACCATCTCTGATCTGGTCAATGGCTTACGACCCGTTCTGCGGTTCTAAAATTGTTGCTTTGGGTAGCAGAGGGTCTCTGATTCGAGATGATCTCGGAACTTTTTGAAGAACATTTTGAGATGGGCACAGCCTGCCTCACCCAAGTGTGGCAGTCATGGTTCGAGAGTGGGATAGGACTTCTCAATAGCAAGGAATTTCATAATTACGGCCAGGTGTTCTCCAATACCACGATTGGAAGCGCCTTATGTGCAAGTTGGGGAGGAGGATAGGACAAAAAATTCGAGATGGTCAGGTGTACTCCAATACCACGATTGGAAGCGCCTTATGTGCAAGTTGTAGGATAGGACAAAAAATTCGAGATGTTGATTTATATGTGTTTTCCTTCTTTGACGACACAACATGGCGTGCCTTTAACGATCTACTCCGCACCCTTGAGATTGCTCACGAAAAAAATTGCTCTACTTAAAAAACTCTCACAACAACTAGGGTGTTGTTGTTGAGGGAGGTAGATGGTGGGATGCAGCGGCAAGTGCTGGAATAATCTTCTATGGTTTTTAAAGGACATATATGAGTTCTGCACATTGTCGTTTACACTACATCTAAGTTGTAAGTTGCAATTGTCATGAAACTAGTATTTTTATTCTTCCTTCCAATAAGTCAAGCATGATCCTTTCATTATTTTTGTATTTGTGAATTATTGAGGTATTAAGTAATTGGTTTATTGTCTTTTATGACTGTTGGGTTTTAATAAATCGGATCGAGATGAGATTTATTATCAGTCTTTCAAAACTAAAATACGATAATCAACAAGATCGAGATATTCGAGATTATATGTGAGGTTTATAAATCTTTCGAACCTTTGGGGTCATAAGTACGATTTTAAATAGATATATTATTTTTTGCTTGTGATCAATGGTTCAATCATTTTGACAGGAAGATGAGACTATTTTGTGATTACTTATAATGAATTGAATAAAAAATAGTACTTGATAAATTGAATAACATTGCATTGAATAACTCATTGAATCGGAATCTCGTAATACCTTTCTTTAATTGATTATTCTCTTTATTTTGCGATTGGTGTTAATCTTGGCAACTTGATAGAATAGTTTTAAGAAATTTATATTATTATTTCATTTTCATTGATCATTTATCGACAAAATCAAATCATTCCTTTTATATTAGTTTAAATAAAATTAAGTTATCATAATTGTATTATTTATTAATTTTAAATTATTGGTTCTTGTGGAATACGCCCTTACTCGTCATATTCTACATATATACCGTACATTTGTAGTTAGATCACAAATAAATAAGCGAATACGAACTTCATCTTCTTCCGTAATATCCGTATCCTCATTCATGCGAGACACACAAACACACACAATTTGCAAGTGTTGTCTTTCAGAATTAATAGGGGAAAGAAAACTTGAGAAATAGTTTCATGAAAATGGCGACGAACCAAAATAACGTCCGATCTTTTTGCTCCTAATGAGAATTAAGGTCCTTGCCCCGGCGTCTTATCAATGTGTAGAATTAGAACAAGTGATTCCTGAGATTCGCATAGGAACATTCATTTTGGAAGACGAAATTCGTTTTAATTTCCTAAATTCACAAAAGGACATTTCATGATATTTATTTATTGGTTCCAAACTAAAAATTAGTCCATTCACAAGTGGCCTGTGCCCAATGACCAATGATCGATTCCCCTCTCTTGGACAACATTCCATATAAACTAAGCAACTTGAATTCAGTTGATTTTGTTTATTTAATTCCGCAAATTAGTAATTAATTATGAATGGGTTGTAATTAAATGTCTCAATCCTCGATTAGAATTTTACTTATTTCATTTCATTTTATTTTATAGATTTGAAATTTGCCTCGAAATGCGACATTAATGTGGGTGTCTGAATTATGTAATGTTTAAGAGGAATTTTCCAAGAGGATTTGAATTTGATCCGAGTTCGAGATAAAATGAGAGAGTATGTCCTCAAATTCCAGTCAAAAAAATTACTTTTATGCTCTTTTACATTTCTTTATGAAAGAAAATAAGTAATTTTATGTATTATTGAAACTATTGCTCGAATATGGGGCAAACATCTTACTATCCTTCGTCTAAGTCATGTATGTGTTATTTGAGGTATACAAAGACTTGTGATTTCTTGAGATAAAAGTCAAATGCAATAAAAATTATTATTTGGACCCGATCTATTAAAAAAAACAAAAACATATAGGAGTATTTTAACGTTTATAGGGGACCTGATCCTTTTTTCTTTTAGTTTTGTGATGAAACCAATATTGGATTTTTATTGCCATTCTAATAATAACATAGTTGATCTTGGATCTTAGATTTGTCAGGTTTTTTTAGATTTCACTCTAAAATAGTTGGTCAAAATCTCAAGAAGCCGATATAATGAGTTTTCATACAAATATAAAAATATGTGGATTTGTTTCATATTTTACGTGAATGATATAAATTCGAAAACAATAGTACGTTGTGTGAATAATTAGGCGCGCTTTTGTATCCACATGCCAAATGAACAATATGCATGATGAATAACAATTATACAAAAGATAAGCATGTATCAAACAAACATCAGTATATTTGAAATAAAACTAAAAATTTTGAATAAGCCATTTTTTTTAAAAATGAGATGGGCTCGGAGGTCATTTCCAGTGGAAGCATGAGATGAAATATTTTTAATGCCCATATTCTATTTTTTGGGCCTAGATACATGATGTTCGATCACATCATCATCATTATAATAATAAGAAATAAAGTGTGAACCCTTGTGCGATTGGTAAAATATAATATGTCTAGAGATATGATTGGATTTATTTTTCTTCTTTTTTGTAATTTAGCTAAACATTAGGGTTAGTTTTGTAATTATTCCTTTGCCTGTGAAAAATCAGTAACATTTTGGATAATAAGATTGTTTCTCATCATTCCAATTATCGTATACAACTATAGCCATCTCAAACTGTCCAAGAACCTCCTATTACAACAACAACAAATTCCCCAGAAAAAAATAAAAAATCTAAATTCAATTCTGCCTGTGCGCAATATAATCCGCTAAAGCCACTAGCGGGGCCCTCTTGTCCCGGTCAAAACCCGCCAGCTGTTCCTTGGCCTCCTCGTTCAACCTCTCGGCAAACTCCCTCGCCTTGTCGAGCCCCAACAACTTGGGGTACGTCGTCTTGTCCACCATCAAATCTTTTCCTGCCGTTTTCCCCAACTCCTCCGACGATTTCGTCACGTCCAATATATCGTCCACCACTTGGAACAAAAGCCCGATTTTCCGAGCAAACGTCCTTAATTTCTCCACTTGCTCGTCACTCCCTCCTCCCAAGATCGCCCCTAGGACGACCGAGGCCTCGAGCAGCGCGGCGGTCTTGTGTATGTGTATAAATTCGAGCGTGTCCAATCCCACGTTCGCGTTGTTGCCCGTGCAACTTAAATCCACCACTTGTCCCGCCACGAGACCCTCCGTTCCTATGGCCTTCGCCAGCTCACCCACCGCCGCCAGGACTCGGTTTGGCGCAACCCCGGTCGTGGCCGTGGCCATGAATTCAAATGCAAAGGCTAATAATGAGTCACCTGAATTCAATTACAAGGCAAGGAGAATAAGAATCACTCACAAGAGGAGAATTACGAAATTACGCCTAAATAATTTTGATTAGGACCCAATGACAGGATTTGTAAATTTGATATAAATTACACTAAATATGCATTTATAATTTTGAATGATAACTAATTTTATTTTTTTAACCAACCTAAATGGAAATTACAGGACACAACATAGTGTTGAATCCAAAATAAAAAAAAAAAAAAAAAATATAGCAATAATAATGTAGCTACCTGCTAGCACAGCCACATCCTCGCCGAACACTTTGTGATTGGTGGGCTTCCCGCGGCGGAGATCGTCATTATCCATACAGGGCAAATCATCGTGGATGAGCGACATGGTGTGGATCATCTCCACCGCGCAGGCGGCGGGCACGGCGGCGGATTGGTGGCCGCCGACCACCTCGCAGGCGGCGATGCAGAGCATGGGCCGGACCCTTTTCCCGCCGGCTAACAAGGAGTACCTCATGGCCTCGTGGATCACCGGCGGGCTCTTCACCGAAACGGCGTCGTCCAATGCCTTGTTCACGAAATTGGCCTTCTCGATGACGTAAGCGTTGAAATTGAACAACGGCGGCGACTTGGCCTGCTCCGCCATTTTAGCTTCCTCTTGATCAGCTATGATGGCCGATACGCTGAAAGAGGAAATGGGCTTTCTCGATCGCAGGAAATCGGGCTTGATTCTGATGAAGCCGATGAAGGAGGACTTTTTGCAATGGTGGTGAGGCTTGAAAGTGGAGCAAGTTTGAACCCATGAGTCGACAAGATTCATAGATCTCATCTCGCTCTTGGTTTTAATCTCTAGAAATTCGAATTAAATTTGTGGGAATTAATTATTACTTTTGTTCTTGGACAGAGAGCTGAATCAAAATAATCAAGATATAAAAAGAGGGAAGAAAGTGGGAAGAAGGAGATAGGGTTTTGGATTGGTGTGTGACCAATCAGCAAAAAGGTGGAAATGACAGGGATACCCAAAGCGCGTCCAGCGGGAACGGCCTGCTCGAATCGAGCCTGGCCCAAGATTTCCCAAATGCAAAAGGCTTAACGGGCCCAGGATGCAAAGCCCACGAGAATTATCCCCCCCAAGCCCATGCTGATTTCACTCCTCAATGTAGTCGCCGGCCCGCCACCGCTCCAGATCGAACACGATCGCGCCTGTGCTGAAGTAGCAGGCTTTCCGATCATGGAGAGCGAGGGGTGAAGTAGGACAAGCGGATGGAGGTGAAGAAGAGGCGGGGGACGGCGGCGCGGAGGCAGAGACAACACGAAATGGAAGGAAGACGACATTCTGGTGTGCTGCAGGGTGGAGAGGATGGCGGCGGCCCACTGTCCATAGCGGCCGGGGCAGCCAGATGAATCATGAAAGAGTCGGCGGTTGTGGTGTAATTTGTTTTGGAGTGGGCATTATTGTAGAATTTGGGGCCTTTCTAAATTAAATTGTCGTGGGTGGTCGATAATTTTTTCTTAGAAGTCCTCAATAAATCTAGATTGTCTATATTTCGTAGTTGAGAATTTTATTTTTTTTAGGGATAATTTTTTTTTGCCCCCAATGTGTGTAATTTTTCTCACTTTGCTCCCCAAAATATTTTTTGTTCCATTTTGCCCTCTGATATATAATAATTTTCGACGTTGCCCCCCAAACTTTATTTCTGATGGAATATTCCTTCTAGATTCCATCGACGGGCAGTTGGGGGCAAAGTGAAAGAATCTTATAGTTTGGGGTAAAGTGCAAAAAATCTTATAGTTTTGGGGGCAAATTAAAATAATAGAAATATTAAATTTTTGTTTTAAAATTTTATATTTGAAAAAGATATATAATTTTTATCTTATACTCACACACACACAAAGTTATCAATACAATTCCAATTTAAAAAAAAAAAACTCATAAATCTCCAATTAATATTTATAATTTCTT
>BMAC01000592.1:595155-610424 GCA_014905375.1 Phtheirospermum japonicum
AATACATAATAATATATTATTATGTTATTTAGCCTAATAATTTACATAATAATTAGTCATATGTTTCATATTTAATAATATAAAAGATGTATTGACAATATTTATATTTAGATAAATTATAAATATTAATTGGAAATTTATGGATTTTTTTTTTATTTTAATTGGAATTGTATTGACAACTTTGTGTGTGTGTGAGTATAAGATAAAAATTATATATCTTTTTCAAATATAAAATTTTAAAACAAAAATTTAATATTTATATTATTTTAATTTCCCCCCAAACTATAAGATTTTTTGGCACTTTAACCTCCAAACTATAAGATTCTTGCAATTTGCTCCCCAACTGCCCGTCGATGGAATCTTGAAGGAATATTCAGTCGGAAATAATGTTTAGGGGGTGGTACGACCTGATCTGGCGGCAAGTTGCCGAACAGACCTGGTTGGGGCGAGCTGAACTGATGCCTTAAGAGAAGCCTATAGGCTGATGAGAATTATCCCGACCTGATCCAAAGTCTTGAATAAGGTTTCGGGAAATCAGGTCAAGAATATGGATAACTTGGTGATAGAGCTGACTTGCTCTTTCGAAGAAAGCTTCTTGGTCAGGTCAGCCCGAGTAACGGCCCAAGATTCGCGGGGTTTGTTTTCGAGATCTCGGAAAATCCCCACTCGATGAAGGTTATAAATATCTAAGCCTCAAGGTTTTAAAATGTATGACATTCTGAGCATTCTAACTTGAAATATTCAGATAAGAAGAACTGCTTTACTGATTTAAGTATCAGAGAGGTTTCCACCGAAAATCCCCCAGTGGTCCTTTGTAACGTGTTTTGGTGAAGCAGATCAGGATATTCAAGGAAGAAGCCTTTGTTCGTGGTTCAATTATTTTCAGGGTGAAACAATTGGCGCCGTCTATGGGAAGGTTGAACAAAGCTGAGACGTGAGAAAGAAGCATGGCATCAGACGGACTCATGCGAAACCTGGTGGCGGAGTTGGGAACTACGCCAAGTTCTGCTACGCCAATGGGCATGCCGGAGATGGCAGGACCGTAATCAGCAGCTAGGCCTAGCACACCGCAACCCCCTCCAGGAGGAGCCCCACATGCTGAAGGTGGATCACTGAATGATTTATTTCTGAGGCAACCATCTGACCTCATCGGTAAGGCGGTGGAGGTGGCCGCGGAGAAGGAATTTGCCAAACTTTCGTCACCTCCCCCCAAGGTAACCCAGCCGCAGGAGACGAAGCCCTGTCTCTTATACACATCTAGATGTGTATAAGAGACAGGTCATGCGCGATGATCTACCGGCCTCTTATCGGTCTATGGGCTTTTAGTATAATGGAACAACAGACCCGTGGGACCACTTGAGCTGATTCGAGATCGCGGCTACCTTACACTAACTTTCTGATGCGGTCATGTGTCAGGTCTTCCCCATGACCTTCACGCAATCAGCTCAGCTCTAGTTTAGCCAACTGCACACCCACCCCCCCCCCACCCGATCCATAAGCAACTTTGATGAGTTCAGTTCTCAATTCTGCATTCTTGCACCAGTTCACCAGTTGCAGGAAGTACCAAAAAATGCCGCTGGAACTGTTCAGTTTGAAGCAGAAAGAAGGTGAAAGTCTGTGAGGGTATATAAAATGATTTATAGATGCCAAGTTGGAAGTGCCATCAGCATCCGAAGAGCTGTTGGTCAATGCTTTGGCCCAAGGGCTCAGGAAGGGGGAGTTCTTCCAATCGTTGGTAGTTAAATTGGCACTGAAATTTGGAGAACTTCTGGAAAGGGCAGAGAAATATACCCATTTGGAGGAGGCTCTGACGATAAAGGATGATGGAGAAAAGTGGAGAGAACGACCTGACAAAGAAGATAGGACCTCAATAAAGAAGCTCAGGACTGATCTGGTAGGAGGTCGTCCTCGGTTTGATGGGTACACACCTTTGGCCTCACCTCAGGGGGAAATCCTACAGGCAATTGAGCGGCATCCCGAACTCAAATGGCCTAGAACGTACTCCCAGAATCCAAGAAAAGAAAAAGCAGATCGATTCTGTCGATACCATGATGAGTATGGTCATGACACAGATGAGTGCACACATTTGAAGGACGAGATATAACGAATGGTGCAAGCAGGACACCTCAAGGAGTTTGTACGGGCAAAAAGGGAAGGGCTCAGATCTGACTCCTATAAAAAGGACCAATACCAGACCAGATAGGGACGAAATGGTGGGCGTACGAGTACATAAAAGGAGATCCAATCTCAGGAAGTACGAGGTGAAATCCTGATGATCACAGGAGGTGAATGGGATGAGCATTCCCGATGAACCCAGAACAATTATGCACGGGCTACGAGAGACCTGACTAGGAGAGCACGTGAAGTTGGACAGTTAGCACCGAGTCCGAACATATGCTTCGGGTCGGAGGATGAGAACGGTATTCTAGCCCCACACATGGATGCCCTGGTCATAACAGCCACCGTTGCTAACTATAACGTGCGACGGATCTTTGTTGACACAGAAAGCTTAGCAGATATTATTTTATGATTGCTTTCGGAAGCTGAATTTAAGTATAGAGTTGGAAGAGGTCACGACCTCGTTGGTAGGCTTTGCCGGGGGAGCCCTGAGACCGCTTGGAGCAGTAAACCTCTTGGTTACACTAGGGGATGACCCATTTAGGCAGACCAGGTCAGTGCATTTTATGATAGTGGACGCACCCTCCTCATATAACGCCATGCTGGGACGACCATCTTTAAGTCAATTTCAGGCAGTAGTTTCTGTCTATCACATGAAGCTGAAGTTCCCTGCCCAGGATGGAGTGGGTGAAGTCCGCGGTGACTAATACGCATCGCGAAAAATGTATGTGGAGAGTGTCCGGAGCAATGAAGAGGAACGACGATGCAAAAAGGCAAGGACAAAGGAAGCCAGACCTGAGCTAATTCAGCGGGAGGAAAACCTAATGTCAGTAGAAGTAATCTCAGGAGATGACAGTCGAGTCCTGCGTGTAGGAACGACTCTGAATCCGGCTGGTCACATTTTTTAGAAATAATGCAGATGTCTTTGCCTGGTCTCCCCAAGATTTAGTAGGGATATACCCGGCAATAGCTGAGCATCACCTCAACATCAGCCCCATGGTGAAGCCGGTGAAACAGAGGAAGCGCAACTTCGATCCTGAGAAGGAAGCCATTATTGAGGCAGAGGTAGGAAAATTCCTGCGAGCCAAGCATATTCAAGAAATATAATTCCCATAATAGCTCTCTAACGCGGTGTTGGTACCGAAGACTCAGGACGATTGGCGAATGTGCATAGATTTCAGAGACCTCAATCGCGTCTGTCCCAAGGACCACTACCCGCTGTCAAGGATAGACCATCTGGTGGATCACAAGATCAGGTTGGCCAAAGAAGATTGGAAACGGGTTAGTTTCATAACCCCAAGAGGAACTTATTGCTACGTGGTCATGCCATTTGGGCTCAAGAACGCAGGTGCCACATATCAACGGCTGGTAGATAAAATGTTCAAGACCCAGCTCGGATGTAATATGGAAGTATATGTGGAAGACATGCTGGTTAAAAGCGCAAAGGCAGCCTCGCACATTGATGACCTAAAAGGAAACTTTCAATACCTTGAGAAATTACAAAATGAAGCTCAATCCCAAGAAATGCGCATTTGGGGTGAAAGCTGGAAAGTTCCTTGGGTATATGGTCACAGAAAGGGGAATAAAGGCCAATCCAGAGAAAGTTAAAGCCATTATGGACATGAAACCTCCAAGAAATGTCAAAGAAATGCAGTGTCTGGCAGGGAGGATAGCGGCCCTGAGCAGGGTTGTCTCGCGCTCGGCGGAGAAGAGCTTACCATTTTTTCGAGCCTTATGAAAGAGGGCTCGATTTCAATGAGATGAGGAATGCTAGGAGGCATTTCAGAAGTTGAAAGAACATCTGGTCGGTATGTCATTGCTTACCAAGCCGGTCCATGGAGAGCCTTTGATTCTATACTTATCTGTAAGGAATCAAGCTGTGAGTACGATTCTAATTAGAGAATAAAACAGGGTGCAAAAGCCGGTGTATTAATGGAGCAAGGTGTTACATGACGCCGAGCCCCGATATATGGATATAGAACGAGCCATGCTAGCTCTGATCGGGATGGCTCGCAAGCTCCGCCCCTATTTTCATTCGCATAAAATAGTGGTCAGAACCAACCTGCCTCTGAAAGCAATCATGGGTAAACCAGAGGTCTCAGGACACTTGGTGAGATGGATAATTGAGCTCAGCGAGTTAGATATCAATTTCGAAGCGCGGACAACGATCAAAGTCCAAGCATTGGTTGACTTTATGCAAGACATGACCAGCTCTCCTGAGGAGAAGAAAGAGTGGACGATCTACACAGACAGCTCGGTAGGCAACTTGGGTATTGGCGCAGGAATAGTATTAATAGACCCGGAAGGTGTGACCACAGAATATGCGATGCGGATGAACTGTCCCCTATCTAATAATGGGGCAGAGTATGAGGCCCTTTTGAGAGGAGTTCAGATGGCAAAGGAATTGGGGGTAGAGCGGATATGTGCACGGGTGGACTCACAGCTTGTGTATAAGCAAATAAGGGGAGAATTTGAAACAAGGTAAGAGCACATGCAAAAGTATCTAGCTCAATTTTGTGAATTGGCCAACACCATGGATACCCTGATCGTCCTCCAAATTCCCATAGAAGAAAACGGTCGAGCAGATTACCTGGCTAAGGTAGCCAGCTCGACAACGGATTTCCAAGAAAGGGTAATCACCTTATTAATGGCGCATCGGGAATTTGGAGAAGAGGAGATACATGTGCTAGAAAAAGAAAAGGATTGGCGCTCCCCAATCATGATATATTTGGAAAAAGGAGAGCTACCTGATGATAGGAAAGAGGCAGTGAAAGTAAGAATCATGTCATCCGGTTTTTGCTTGATAAAGGGAGAACTGTTCAGAAGAGGGTTTGGACAACCTCTTTTGCGATGCTTAAGCCTGAGGGAGGGCGCCCACATTCTCAAGGAAATTCACGAGGGGTGCTGCGGCAACCACATGGGTGCTAGGACCCTGTCAAGCAAAATCATGAGAGCTGGCTATTTTCGACCACGATTGAGAAGAGATGCAGAAGACTTTGTCAGGAGATGCGACAAGTGCCAGAAGAACTCCCCCCTAGTACATCGGCCTGCACAAGAGCTCATGACAATGAGCTCTCCCTGCCCCTTTGTGAAGTGGGGGATAGATCTGGTTGGACCTTTCCCCACAGCCCCAGACCAGAAGAAGTTCCTGATTGTGGCCATTGATTATTTTAGTAAATGGATGGAAGCTGAAGCCTTAAAAAAAATTACGGTGGAGGCAGTAATGGGTTTCTTATGGAAGAATGTAGTGTGCCGGTTTGGCGTCCCAAGGGTCTTGGTGTCAGATAATGGCACACAGTTCATGGGAGCTCGGATTTGAGCCTGGTGCACTAAGATGAAGATAGAACAACATTTCACATATGTCTACCACCCTCAGTCGAATGGCCAAGTTGAAGTAACCGATCACATTCTGGTTCAGGGGATTAAAGCACGTCTAGAAAAATCAGGAGGCAAATGGGTAGAGGAGCTCATTTCGACTCTATGGGCTTATCGAACAGACCCCAAGGAAAGCACTGGAGAAACCCCGTTTAGCCCGGTATATGGCATGGATGTCGTAATCCCCGTGGAAATAAGCATGGAAACCCACCGAATACAGAGCTTCGATGTAGACCATAATGAGCTGCTATACAGGACGTGCTGGATTTAGCTGAGGAAAAAAGAGACCGAGCTACAATAAGGATGGAACACATGAGGGGACGAATCAAGGCGAACTATAATAAGTCAATGGTAAAGAGGCATTTCCAGATAGAAGACATGGTCTTGCGCAGAGCTGACTTGGGAAGAACCAAAGGGAAGCTAGATGCTGCTTGGCAAAGACCATATAGGGTCACGAAAGTTCTTGCTGGAGGAGCTTATGAATTAGAACAGACAGATGGAGTTCTAGTACCACGAGCATGGAATGTAACCAACTTGAGAAAATATGATGTGTAAGATTAATGCTTAAGATTATTTATATAAATTTTTATTCTTGAAAATTATCCATGATATCTGTTAGACCTGACCTGATTGTCAGTGGAAAATCTAGCTTGATTGGCTAAGGGCGGATGCCCTGAAAGACCTGACCTAATTGTCAGTGGAAAATCTAGCCTGACTGGCTAAGGGCGGATGCCCTGAAAGACCTGACCTGATTGTCAGTGAAAAGTCTAGCCCTGATTGGCTAAGGGCGAATACCCCAGAATTCCTGACCTGATTGTCAGCAAAACTTTATCCCTGACTGGCTAAGGGCGGATGCCCTGAAAGACCTGGCCTGATTGTTAGTAAAATTTCTAGCCCCGATTAGATCAGGAGTGAACATCTCGGACCGACTTGATTGACAACTAAGGGCATGAGCCCCAAATCGTCAGCAAAAGGACAGGAGCCTTTGCAATTAGCCAGTAAAGGTACACCCTAGAACATCGAATCGAGGTGCCAAGAGATGAGTGTTTGAGATTAGTTTGATCAAAAGAAATGCGCATTACAAGAACAGTCAAGGATGTGTATTCGGAAACATAGCAAATTTCATTACCTCAGTAGATTTGGTTGCTACTACATACGAAAAGAAATGTTTGCGGAAATTACAGATCACAGAAATACACCAAGACAAATCACACAAACATCATGGATAAGATGAAGAAGCTCTATTATCAGAGGCAAAACCCCATCGAATGCGCCACAGCTCGCGCTCAGTCTCGTGAAGGCATTGGCGATACCTGTCCGCTCGCTCAGTGGCAGAGTGAGCCTCACTGGCGGCGGTGGTCAGTCGGCAGACTGACTCAAGCAGATAAGCTTTTTCCTCCTGGAGTTGGCGATTGAGCTGGCGGAGCTCCACCCACTCACACTTGTAATGGCGCTTCTTCTGCCTTTTTCTCTCCAGAAATTTGCGAAGTTGGGAAAAATTTTCATGCAGTTGGGCATTCTCTTCGGAAAGATGAAAATCTTCATTAAAGAAAGCAATGTTTTTCTTTTTCAAATTATCGATCTCTTCGGAGAGAGAATATGAAGCCATAATGGAAAATATGCAGAGAAGAAACGATTTATATAGATAAGCGAAAAGGTACAGAATATTAGGGTTTCCTAAATTCACGGAAACCCTAAAAGATTTAGAAGGGACAAAGTAAACATAAGACAAAAACTTTATTTTCAGTACAATTGGGCATAAATCAGAAAGTAAAATCCTGAGCAAAATCCGCAGCTTGAGGCTCGTAATCTTCAGTGGTCAGCTCTCCCCCACCAGACCCTGTCACCCTACTGACTTCTCCGAGATCACCCAAATTGGCGAACGTAGGAGAAGACACGGTCGCTGGTAAGGCCAAGGTCAGCGACCGTTCGGGATGGGGGGGTGGGGGGAGGAATCCAGGAAATCTTGGCGAACACGGGCAGCGAATTCAGAGGCCCTGAGCTGGTGGAGTTGATTAGCTTCGGCGATGTAGGTAAAGTTCGTGGGCTCCGGAGGATCCTTCAAGCGGACGAGGCGATCGAAGGGAGCAGAAGGGTTTTCGGCAGACCACTTCGCTTGAGCATCCAGGCTAAAATGATAATAGACCTGGGGGATAGTTAGGATTGAGCTGGGAGTGTGTTAAAGGTCATGGGGGAGAAGCCCCAATCGCCCGAGCAGCGAATAAAGAAAGACTTCTTCCTCCAGGCTTTGTTGGAAGAAGGGTTGTCGGTCAAAAATTGTACGCCAGCTTGGGCAGCGAGATAAAAAAAGCCGGGGGATGAATTCTTTGCTTGGAAGAGAGAGGAAAACAACTGGGTTATAGGCACAATCCCAGAAAATTGGGCCGCCGGGTGAAACCCTACCATGATTCTAAACACATTAGGTACAAATTGATGTACAGGATTCCGGTAGAGCCGAGATACTGCTAGGATGAAAGGGTGGACATGAAGGCTCAACCCTGCCTGAAACTGATCGATGAAAAATTTCAGATGGTCCGGGGGAGGTTGAGAAGCCCTCTCTCCGGAAGTTGGGTTCATGAAGAAGAAATCATCGGAGATAGGGAATTTGGACCGTATCTCTCAGAGAGTGTGATTGCTAATAGTGGACACTGTGTTGTCATGGCCGTCCGGGGGGAGGAGGAGGTCGGTGGTTGCCAGAGGCAGCCGCAGAAGACGTAGAGAAAGACGATAGGCTAAGGGAAGAAGAGGAGACCGGAGAAGTAGAAGCAGGCATAATTGAAAGTTACAGGGAAACGAGAAAATACCTGGTTTTAAGAATAGGAAAACCTTGATTGGGGAAGAAGAAAAGGTGAAACTATGGAGAAGAAAGATAAGCACTAAGAAAAAGTGAGGTTGAATTGTGAAAATAAGGAAGGGGATAAGTTTGAAATACAAATTTTTAGGAAAAGGGAGATTCGGCTGGATTTGTGCATTTATGGCGTGTCAAGGTACGGTACTCAAAAGGACGCTTTGTGGGATTGCAACTGCTGAGGTGGAGTACGAGGCGTCACGGTCTTCCCCAAAAGGCGTGGTTTATTCTGGAAGAAGGTTTTCCGGGATTTGTGCAATTAATGTGTGTCAGAGCAGAATGCCTGGAGGGACACGTTGTGGATCTCAACCGCCATGATGGGAATATAAAGCGTTACAGCTCATCCCCAACCATTCAGAGGGGGAATGATTGGTACCTCCCGATCTGGTGGCAAGTTGCCGAACAGACCTGGTTGGGACGAGCTGAACTGATGCCTTAGGAGAAGCCTATAGCCTGATGAGAATAATCTCGACATGATCCGAAGCCTTGAATAAGGTTTTGGGAGATCAGGTTAAGAATTTGGATAACTTGGTGACAGAGCTGGCTTGCTCTTTCAGAGGAAGCTTCTTGGTCAGGTCAGCTCGAGTAATGGCCCAAGATTCGCAAGGTTTGTTTCTGGGATCTTGGAAAAGCCTAACTCGATGAAGGTTATAAATATCTCAGCCTCAAGGCTGGAAAAGACATGACATTTTGAGCATTCTAACTTGAAATATTTCGATAAGAAGAACTGCTTTACAGACTTAAGCATCGGATAGGTTTCCACCGAAAATCCCCCGGTGGTCCTTTCTAACGTATTTTGGTGAAGCAGGTCAGGATATTCAAGGAAGAAGCCGGTGTTCGTGATTCAATTATTTTCAGGGTGAAACAGGGGACAACGTCAAAAATTATTGTACATTAGGGGGCAAAAAAAATTCCCAAAAGAGCAATACATTAAAAAAGAAGTATTGGCCATAAGGGGGTGCCCGACTGCTAACTTGCCAACGCCTTGCTACTGCCGGCCAAACAGATATCCACATCAAATAAACAAACATACCTAAATTGGCCGATCTCATAAATCTTACGAAGGAATACAATATCACATCGCCACATTCAAGAGATGCATCGATAAGCTACCATCAAGACATCTAACCATTTACGAGGACCAAATACACAACGGCCTTCACGTGACCTTCCTTTCCTCTCTAGTTGTTGCGAGCATTAACATTTATCTCTCAACTAGTTTTCCCAATCTCCATTCACTTAATCAATGGCGTTGCGAGCGTTCTACATGACAACTCTCCTTTTGCGTTATGGTCAAAAAGGGAGAGAAGGTACTAGTGGTGGTTAAAATACTGACTCGGTGATCCAAAAAGGGAAGGAGAAGGAGGTTGTTGATGACGATAATGATGATGGTACTCTCACAACTGTCCTAAGGCATTCCGTACGGTGACGGACTCGTGGTGCCTGACCAAGTGATACACTTTTTTATTTTTTTTGAATATTAAATTTTTGCGGTACTTATAAACTTGGTGTTATTTTTTTCTTCTTCTTGTGATGGATATGATTGTTAGATATTTACTATATTAGTAGTCTGTTCTTGATTGATAGTTAAATTGTTATTTTCATTTTCACTAACATTTTTGGCATGCCTCTTATCTTCAGGGAGAGTTTAAGTTATATAACTTAGGGGGAGTTGTTTGGTTGTTTTTATCTAGAAAGGTAAAAGGGGTGGGGTGATTGATATGAATTTTATTTGCCTCTCTGGATGTTGAGTTTGTTAGGTTGTTACGTAGACTAGTTTTATCAATTAATATAATTAGAGTCTTTTACTTTAGAAATTCTATTTTCATATTTATCTATTCAATATCTCAAGTTGTTTATCAAAATTTTGTTTTGACAAACTAGAAATCTGACAAGGAAATATAAACATTTGTGTATATATATCACAAAATCTATGAAGAGAATTGATCGATGGTGAGAGAGTCAGAAAAAAAGAAAGATATCAAGAAGGAAGAATTTGTCATTCCTTTGACGTGTGTTCTTCAAGATTGTTTCGATCAGTTTGGAAGGTTTTACGATGACTCAAACGTTTATTATAACGATTTGCTGAATTATGAGTTATTCATGTATTACTAGATTTTTTTTGTTTATTATTCTTTGTAAAACGAGTTCATCATTATTTATAGTAATATATATTTTTTTGCCTAAGATCATGACCTATGAATTTTAACTCATTGACAAAAATTATTTATTTACAAGTATCTTTATTATCTATTATTAAAATACCTAAATGTTAATATTGATATTCCATCGTCATGACTAATATTTAAACTTATCTTTATGCTAGTACACGAGATATTAAGAACTTTAGTAGGTTATTCAAGTAACTACAATAAGATAACTTTGTGACAACCGCTGCAAACTAATTGCATTGAATAAAAATCAGTTTGTCAACAAATTGATTCTCTACAGATATTTCATTATTTTTATTTTTATTTGCATCTCTACCAATTAAAATAGGGCTGACTTCAGAATATAATTGGGGGAAAATGCCAAGAGGTACCCGCACTTAATGAAAAAAGTCTTATTTTACATTTGGTTAAATTTATTACCACTCAACACGATTTTTTATGATCATTTTACGAGGTCAGTTTATTTTACTCCCCAACACTACATGAATATAGGTTTTTTCTTAACCGCGTTTCTATTTCTGCTCATATATATTAAATTAATGACATCATTTTTGTGCTTCTCTCTTCCCCAAATCTCTAAATCCCTTCTTTGATACCACCCCCCCCAAATCATCCATTAAAATCTCTCAAACTCTCTTTCATTCAAAATATGGGACTACAAATTTCTTTCGACTGCAGATCAGAATTAAAGAAAATGATAATATTATATTCCCCAAACTGCTCGAAAGAATTTCTCAATATCCGTTTCCTTCCAAATAACAGTCAACAAGTTCTTCACGCTGCAGATCAGAATCGAAAATTAAAAATCTCTATCCCCCAAATCACTCGAACAAATTTCTCAAAGCCATTTCCTTTAAAATATCAGCCTACAAATACCTCACGATGTAGATCAAGAAAACTATAAAAACCTGTAGCCTATCGCCATTGACATTATCAGCTTCAATGGCAAAAACCAAAGATTCCATCAAGAAAAATAAAACGGTTGTGCCAGACACAAGTTTTTCGTCGGAGGAAAGGTACACCAAAAATGCTCGATTGAAAAGGAAATTATCCTCACGTACGGATATAGTGAAGAATGGCCCCAAATTGACCCAAAAGAAGATTGATTTTCAGGTGGACAAGGGCAAAGGCATAGCCATAATTGAGGAGTTAAAAGTAGGAGTGGAATCAGATTCTGATTTCGAGTCAGCAAAATCTGTCAAGGCTGCAAAGACGCTTCATTTGGGGAAGACGAAGACATTGGTTAGGAAAAAAGGTTTGACCAATATTTCAGAAGCCTCTGGTAAGAGATGTATAGAGAATCTTACCTCGAGCGAGGATGAATCCGTTCGGACGAGGAAGGACAAAAAGTCGCATAAACGTATCTATCAAAATCAAGTTCAAAAGGTTTGTGGATTTCTTTTTTCATTTCCTAGTACGATTTTTGTAACAGATTCATTGTTTACTTTGTATTATTATTATTATTATTATTATTATTATTATTATTATTATTATTATTATTATTATTATTATTATTATTATTATTATTATTATTATTATTATTTCTACGATTTAGTTTATCTATGGTCGTTTTTGATAGTTTTTCCCATGTGATGAAATATCGTGATGATTCATTTTATTATCGACATTTTTACATATATAACATGTACTATTTTTAATTAATATCTATTGTTTTTAACTACACATATATTCGAAGAAGTTTTTTATTTTTCAGAGAAAACAATATATATATATATGTTGTAAGTTTTTCCTACAATTTAGTTCTGTATGATCTTCTTTTTTTCTTCTAAGTAGTTTATTTAATGTCATTTTTGGTAGTCTTTTGGTTTATTTTCTATGAGATTTTCATATCAAAATATTAAAGCTGTCTTGGTTGTCATTTGGTTGATTTTTTTTTGCGCCACATGCAAAACCTGATATGCATTGCAATATGAATGGATATGTTATTGACGAATTATTAATTTTCAATAGGAATGGGACTTGTTACTTGGAAATGTCAAGTTTTTCAGCGCCAAAATTGGTAGTAATAACAACCATGCCACCCTAGTTGAAATAAGCCAAACACTAACAAATGAGCAGTTAAATATGTTCAAGAAGACATGTTTTGGTAAGTTTATGGAGCTTCAACATTGCAATATACAATACCAATTAGTCCACAACTTGTTGTTTCGTGAAGTCTTTCAGAGGCAGGGTTGATGAGATGTGGGTTGATCTTAGCGGGAAGATAATGCGATTTGGGATACATGAATTTGCTATCATCACTGGCTTGAAATGTAGTGGTAAGTGTAATAGGATTTCTTTCAAACAAGTGAAAGGTGGGTTGTATGATAGATATTTCTCAAGATTAAATCAACTCAGCCGACAGATCATCCACAATCGCTTTATCATGCAAAGTTTTGAGAGCGATGAAGATGCTGTGAAACTTGCATCACTTCACTTGTTGGCAAACTATTTTGATGGGTGCTCAGGACACGTTGTTGTTTGATCGTAGTTATCTTGATATATTAGACAACGACATGTTTAATGATTATCCGTGGGGGAAAGAGGTTTTTGATTTCACGCTAGGACATGTCAAAGGTCAGTTGTACGGAAAGGAGCAAACTGCCAATGCTAATTATGCGAAGGGAATAGGGAATTTTCTGATTTTATAAATTGCGTGGGCTAGTCTTGGCATTACAAATGTGGTTCTATGAATGTTGTGAGATCGCAGACGGTACTGTTTGTGTGCGTGCTGGAGGTCTGAAATTTCGAGGATGTTGAAATGGAAGTCTCACGGGTCAACTGATAATAAATTCATCAGGACACACCTTCTCACTCTACCTCCGTCTAAGGTAACACAAACTTTAGTTTTTCTTTTAAATAGGATTTTTCCTTCTATAGTTCAATGGATTAAACGCTGATTATGCATTTGTGTTTCAGTTCAAGAACATATATCCAACATCAGAAGAGCAAGCATTGTTGAACTTGGGAGACTTTTTTCAGGACAAGAATCAATTTTTGCGCAGTGATGTCCCTCCAAAGTCAACAACTGGAGCCATTCGAACCACCAACATTCAAAATAGGCTTGATGATCTGTTGAAGAAACAACAGGATATCGCCAATGGCATGAATACACTCAGAGAAATTTTGCAAGATTTATCTGTAAAAGTTCTGTCTGACCTCCAGGCAAATCAAGATGACAACTTTGGTTAGTTTTTCTTTTCTTTTTAATTTAGTGAGTATATATGGCAGATGTATATTATATCGTGACAATACTTTTTTAATGGACAGCCTAATGCAAATGTTTCACGTGCGGTCGGTGACTACGAAAATGTTAGTTCTGCTTACAATATATATAATCCTGAACACGAACCTAGTAGACTCTGTACGGATACAACTGGAAAGGTGTTATTGTTGTTTTTTCAATTAGTTCTCATAAATTTGTTAACCTTTTAATTTTCATCAATGCGCCCCTCACATCTTTTTAATTTCCTTTTGCTTTTTTGGGTATGCTAAGAATGGTGGACACGAGGCTAATGAGCATGCTGGAATGACCTTTGATGACATCGATCCTATTGAAATCTCGACACAGGAATTAGAGGACATAGTGAAGAGTGCTACCAAACAAATACCATGTACTGAACATCGTGATGTCGAGGGTGGTCAGGACAACCATACAGTGAGTTTTAAAAAATTTCATTCATCTTTGTAGTTGGATGTTTGTTTGTTGTTCAATTCTCATTTAAAAAAAATACTATATATAACCTTACTTTTCTCAAGCTACAATAGTTTCAGCACATGTGATTAGTGACTTCTTCTCGTTCATATACTATATAACACAAGTTTAACAACTACACTGCATTGATATTATAAAAAATAATAATGCAATCTGAGAAAGAAGGTTCCCATGTACGTGATAATTTGACAGAAAGCTTTTGATATTTTGGGCAATTATCATCATTTATATTCCTGTTTGTGGATTTTGAGGTTGGTATTTAAATAGTTTATATGAATTATAACCATAACCCATACCTTTTAGTATATGTTTATATGGGCTACAGATATAAGCCATGCCTTCATTTTTTAAAGGTTTGTAAATGTATAGTTCATCTGTTTTGAGATTTTATACGTGGCCCATATAATTTGGTGTTGATCTTTTAAAACTCAATGATATTTCAGAGCTTAATTAGTGAATTAATTTATATTATTACCTACTTTATATTTATTTCATTTAGAAACATAAAGAAAATAACCGACAATTTACGCTTGATTGAAAATTACTTTCGCTTCATATTTTTCACCTTGCTCTAATGTGTTAACAGAAGGTTGTAGATGTTACCGATACAGTTGGGGCACCACCTTGTCCCAACCAATTGGATGCTGTATTAGAGCACGGAGAGAATATTATGTTGTCGCGGCCATCATTTGATGCTATACTGTTCGGTTCGGATAATATCCACGAATTCGAGGATTTGGAACATAATACTACTAATATGATCGTCGAGGACCAGGTATTTTATGTCAATTTCATAATTTATCAGATTATAAATTAGTTTTGATAATCTATTTATCTTAAATAATTACCTTATTATTTTTTTTAGTATCCTGTGGTGATAGTACCTACACGCAAACCTTTGATTATTGATGAAGTAATTGCACACGAGCCAGTTATTCAAACTCATAGGAGGCAGAAAGTTAGTGTCAAGTTGTTAGAGCCATATACCACTGAATTTGGTTCATCGGATTCGAAGGTTATTCAACATTAAAAAACTAATAGC
>BMAC01000593.1:12058-81244 GCA_014905375.1 Phtheirospermum japonicum
ACATCTGAATTTGTTTTTCCATACATACGAACACCTGAAATCATATTGCTTACTTTTCATTCTGCATATTATTTTATTTACGTAGTTCAGTCCTAATTCCTCCAGTTCGCCGGAACTTTGGTTTCTAACGGTACGGTTAAACCAAAGACGTAGTCGTTTCATCTTTGGGAACGATTTTCCAAAATCAAAAGAAGCACTACCGGGGCAAAAAGGCTCTCACCCTTATATAGGGGCGGGCTTCCAGCTGAGGGGTTACGGCAGCATTATGACGCCCATAAATAGCCATTATTATGGCGTTCAAATATTCAGCTCCAGATAGCAAGAACCTGGACATGTTCGGCGTATACATTAATTTGCGTACGTTTGAAACGTGTCAGGTGAGTGCTAGCGTGTGTCAGAAGCGTGTTCGAATAAGCAGGAGTGTGCTTGCGTGTGTCAGGAGTGTGTTTTTCCGTTAAAAAAATAAAATCAGGGTTGAACCAAACCACACATCGGACCACTTAAATCGAACCAGCCAATTCGAACCAATTGCCCAAGTCCCAGGTCCAGAGCCCAGAACCCAGGTCCATGGTCCATGGTCCGGGACCGGGCTCGGATCCGCTCGGCTCCGCCGAAGGCAGACGGGCGAACCCAAGTTCGAGAGCCCGCGTGAGCTTTGTTTACACAAAGTCCACACAACCCACTGGGCCCGCTTGATGTCCAATCATTAAAAGTTAAACACTTTTAAAATCCCTTCCACATTGAATATTATTCAATATGGGATAAACATTAATACACATAAGCAACCAATCAACTTCAAAGCATTATTTCTCACTCACCAATAATTGGATTTGAGAAATTCAAAATGCTATGATCATCTACACGAAACGTAGAATAAGCCTATACAATTCGTTACAACGAATTTCCACTGGACCATTAAATTGAATAAATCCAATATAATAACAATCCCCCACATGAGTGAGAAAGCCCAAAAACAAAAAATGCATGTATGCAAAATATGTAGCTCAGTCTTTAAGAGACAATAGATAATAGGGATAGGTGGCTTGTGGCCTTGAACCTTCCTTAGTTAATACTACTGAGCATACCGACGGATTAATGAACATTATTCTTAAACTATTCCCCTTTGTGTATACTAGACAATAGTACCAACCCACTAAGGTCTGAAAAATTCTTCCGTTCTCACGTTTGTGTCCGTTTCTGGACATGGACAACTTCTTTGGATTCATAAGCATTCAGTAGAAGCGGCCCTCACTTCTCGCTTACATAGGTGATTATTCAAATTAGCATTCTGTCATACTCAAGTCAAAGACCTGCAAAAGAATCATTAAAAATCAAAAATTTGTCCTCACCACGTGACAGATTATAAACTCTACTTTTGCCGTTAAGGAATAGGGTTGTAGAGATTTACTTACCCAAACTTTTATAGTTTAGTTTTCCCATTGAACCAAGTTTGTGGGATCTCCACTCATCATGGTTGGGTTTCTACTACAATCATCTTTAAGATGTGGATTTTACTCTCATTCCTTCAAGCAACTTGTACATCTGATCTCGAGCTATGTTCTTAGTGAATGGATCCGCTAGATTATCTATCGACCTTACGTAGTCAACAGAGATAATCCTACTAGATAACAGATGTCTCACAGTGTTATGTCTCCGACGGATATGTCGAGACTTGCCGTTATACAAACCACTTCTTGCCCTTCCAATAGCAACTTGACTATCGCAGTGAAGCATGACCGGCAGCACGGGTTTCTCCCAACATGGAATATCTTCTAAAAAGTTACGAAGCCATTCTACTTCTTCACCTGCTTTGTCCAAAGCAATAAACTCAGATTCCATGGTGGATCGGGTAATACATGTCTGTTTAGTGGATCTCCAAGAAATAGCTCCTCACCCAATTACAAACACATATCCACTTGTTGACAGAGAGTCCTTCGTGTCAGATATCCAATTTGCATCACAGTGACCTTCAAGTACCCTGGGGTATTTACCATAATGTAGCCCAAAGTTCAGAGTATACTTTAGGTATTTCAAAACTCTCACAAGCGCTTTCCAGTGTTCTTTACTTGGATTGCTTGTATATCGACTCAGTTTGTTTACCGAGCAAGCTAGATCAGGTCTTGTACAGTTAGAGATGTACATCAGACAGCCAATGATCCTAGCATAGTCCTTCTGAGCAACAGGATCACCTCTGTTCTTACTCAAGTGAACGTTAAGTTCCATATGTGTCTTTGCTGGAAGACTATCGTGTGCATTGAGTTTCTTGATCACTTTTTCAATGTAATGAGATTGTGATAAGACAATTCCATCTGGAGTTCTTATGATTCTTATGCCAAGAATAGTGTCAGCAACTCCCAGATCCTTCATGTCAAAATTTCTTTTTAGCATGAGTCTCGTCTCGTTAATCACTTGTAAGTTGCTAGCCATGATTAACATATCATCTACATAAAGACATACTATAACAAATCTGTCATTAGTATTCTTAATGTATACACATTTGTCGCACTCGTTTATCTTGAACCCATTTGACATCATCACTTCGTCAAATTTCAAGTGTCATTGTAAAGGTGCTTGTTTCAAGCCATACAAAGACTTAACAAGTTTGCACACCTTTCTTTCTTGTCCAAGTTTTACAAAACCTTCAGGTTGTTCCATATAAATTTRCTCTTCTAAATCGCCATTTAGAAAAGCTYTTTTCAWATCSATTTGGTGAATCTCAAGATTGTGCAAAGCAGCAATCGCTAGAAGCKCCCGYATAGAGGTAATTCTRYTCACAMGAGAMTATGTGTCAAAGAAATCATAACCRTRCTTRTGGAGAAATCKTTTCACAACCAAACGAGCTTTATACTTATCGAATGATCCATCAGCTCGGAACTTTCGTTTCAAAATCCATTTACTACCTAAAGGTTTACAACCTTCAGGTAAATCAGTCAGAATCCACGTATGGTTCTGCATGATCGAATCGATCTCGCTTTGTACAGCTTCCTTCCAAAATGAACTATCAGTCCGTGAGAAAGCTTCTTTCAGTGAATTTGGTTCTTCATCCAAGAGAAAGACCACATAGTCGGGACCGAAGTCCTTCGCAACTTTAGTTCGAGTGCTCCGTCTAGGAGTTAGAGCTTCAAGTTCTGAACCGGGTCGTTTACGAGACTTAGTTTCAACCTCCACAAGTTCGTGACTTGTAGTTCCTTCAGCATTACCAGTGTTTGAACTGAACGCAGCTTTATCCTTACAAGGATAGATATCTTCAAAGAATATCGCATTCCTTGACTCAATGGTAGTTCCGACATTCATGTCCGAAACATCTTACCTATGGACTATAAATCGATAGGTGCTACTAATCAGTGCATAACCAATAAAAATACAATCAACCGTTTTAGGTCCGATTGTCACTTGCTTTGGTAGAGGCACTTCTACCTTCGCTAAACACCCCCGTACTTTGAGGTATTTGTAAGAAGGTTTCCTTCCTCTCCACAACTCATAGGGAGTTTCGTCCCTTCCTTTAAGTGGAATCTTATTGAGGATATAGTTAGCTGTTAAAACAGCTTCCCCCCACATGTTCTGAGGTAACCCAGAACTAATCAACAATGCATTCCTCATCTCTTTCAAAGTACGATTCTTGCGTTCTGCAACTCCGTTCGATTGAGGTACATACGGAGATGTAGTTTGATGAATTATGCCACTTTCGTTGCACAACTCCTCAAATGGAGCTATGTATTCCCCTCCTCTATCACTCCGGATAGATTTGATTTTGCAGTTAAGTTGATTTTCGGCTTCATTTTTGAAGTTTCTTGAAAGCTTCAATAGCCTCATCTTTACCTCTTAAAAGGTATAGGTAGCAATACCTTGTGCAATCGTCAATAAAAGTAATGAAATACTTTTTACCACCTCTTGTTTGCACAAACTTCAAATCACATACGTCCGTGTGAATTAATTCTAGAGGTGTCGTGCTCTCCTTTCTACCGATTTAAATGGTAACCTTGTCATTTTTGCTTCTACACAAATTTCACACTTACTTTTATTAACAAATTCATTTACCTTAAGTAAATTGAGATTTGACAAACGTTTTATTGCATTTAGATTAATGTGGCCTAATCTACAATGCCATAAACTAGAGCACTTTCAAGTAAGAGGAATCAGAACCAATTTTATTAATGATAGGGTTTGGGCGTATAGCCATTACACTGAGTTTGAACAGTCCATCTGTAAGGTAACCCTTTCCCAGAGGTGTTCCAAACTTAGACAAAACAAACTTATTAGCTTCAAATAAAAGTTTAAAACCATGACTAACTAGTATTGAACCAGATACTAAATTCTTCCGGATGTCCGGAATGTGCAGCACCTCATTCAGAGTGATCTCTTTGCCAGAGGTCATTTTTAGGACAACCGAGCCAACACCTGCAACTTGCGAAGACGCTTGGTTTCCCATTTTCAGCTTCCTTCTCTCATAAGGATGGTATTTGGAGAACAAGCTCCGGTCTGCACACACATGGGCAGTTGCAGCAGTATCGATGAACCACTGACCACGGTTCTCGACCATGTTAGCTTCCTCAGTGATGACCGCAATGAGATCATTACTAGTCAGCTCCCTCTCGGCTAGTTGGGAACTCGGCTTGGCCTTCTTCTCCTTTGGCCTGCGACAGTTCTTAGACAAGTGTCCAGGATAACCGAAATTGTAGCATTTGCCTTTGAACTTCTTAGAAGAGGGAGCTTTAGGCTTAGAGTTGACAGGACGCGGCCTCTTCTTCGAGTTGTCTCCTCGTTCAAGTAGGTTCACCCGAGGTTCATCCGAACTTTTTGAATTCTTGTACTGAACTCGAACTTCGGACTCAATTCGCATCTTCCGGATAACATCTTCAAGCGACATCACCTTTCGCTTGTGCTTAAGATACGTCTTGAAGTCTTTCCAGCTTGGAGGAAGCTTATCAATCATGGCAGAAGCCGTGAAAGTATCAGGAAGTATCATCCCCTCGGCGTGGACGTCATTCACCAGCATTTGGAACTTTTGAACTTGTTCCATAACCGGGCGAGAATCAATCATCTTGTAGTCCATGAAATTCGTGACTACAAACTTCCTAGTTCCAGCCTCGTCGGAACTGTATTTCTTCTCAAGTGCCTCCCAGATATTCTTGGAGGTCTTTGCGTCCGAGTACAAATTGCTCAAACTATCTTCTAGGCTACTTAGGAGAAATCCTTTGCACAGATAGTCCCCATTGTGCAAATTATCGTAGGCAGCGTGAACATGGAAACTAGTCTCGTCTTTTTCCGGAGTAGGTGGTTCGTCTTCCTTCACGAAGTTAGTGAAGCCAAGCATCGTGAGGTAGAACAACATCTTTTGTTTCCACCTCTTGAAGCCTTCTCCATTGAATTTTGGAGGCTTCTCCGCCGCGGTCATGATCCGTGAGGAGTGCACCGGCGTGTTCATCGTTGGTGAAAAAGTCCCCATCGAACCCTGACCGCTCGTCGTTGAAGCATCAAAAATAATAGTTATAAAGTTCCTCGACTTTCCTCTACTAACTAGTAGCAGTGGCAAGCAAGGGTCGATCCCACGAGGAGTGTGGATTAATTTGTGATTTTCCTGTATTTTGATAAACTAAGAAAACGGGGTAGAGGATTACAAGTTAAACTAAGAATAATAAATAATTAAAGAAAACAATTAAAATCAAATAAACGAAGCAATTAAGAAAATAAATAATAATAATAAAGCTCCCAGTCCTAGTTCAGTTTCCACCCTCGTTCCACTCATTTAACCAATTGCAATATTATAATCCACTCATCATATGAAACTAAAAACCCTAAGTAACAATAAGCTCTGTTACTCGAATTCACCCTTACCGTTTACTCAATTAAAATAAGCTCTTTAATTGATTCTAATTATTGAATAACCTAGAATAAGCTCTCTAGATTCAACCCAACAACAACATTAATATCTAGGCAAATAGGTTAATCTAAGCAATAAACGCATAAGCTCGGTTTATTCAACCTATGTTGTGTTACCCCTAATGATACGAGACCATTAGTTGCTTCAGAGAAATCGAAACTACGACAATTACATGGGAAGCAGTTCTCTTTCTAGCAATTGATAACCAAATCCCTAATCTAGGTGGCCAATCCAAATCAAGAATTCAACAATCATGTCATGAAATAAGCAATCATGATATGTAAACAAGATAACACAGGCAATCTCATATGAAGAACGAAAGAAATGCGCATAAATGAATTAAAACATAATTTCACGAGGGTTTCAACATCCCTAGGACTAGATAAAATAATCACTCGCTAATGGAGTTCATGAAATAAAAGAAGAAAAATAAATAAGAAGACATAATTCTAGATAAGAAAGGGATAAGAGAGCTTAGATCTTGAATCTTGAGTCTTCAATCTTCAAGCTCTTGATGGTTGGGTGTTTTGGACTCCTTTTTAGTGTCTTGGAACCCTAGGGTCGTGTCTCTTCCCTTTTTGACGAGTTTGGGTCGAGTTTATATAGAAATCATATTTCTTGCCGCCCAAGATTCTCCCTAAAAGAATTCAGCCAAGTCGGCGTCGACGGAGCGTCGACTGACGCGAACCAGCCCTCGGCGTTGACGCGAATCACCTGCCTGCATCGTCCTGCATGGGCGTCGACATTGACGCTTCAGAGCATGAGCGTCGACTTAGCGTCGACTGACGCCCTTCCCATCGACGCTTCCGAACATGAGCGTCGACATAGCGTCGACTGCATGGGAGCCAGCCTTCGGAGTCACACCGCACATAGCGTCGACTGACGCGAACCATCCTCGGCATCGACGCGTCATCGACGCAGCATCCTGATTCTTGATTTTTCTCTCGTCGATTCGTCAATCCTTGTCTTTCAACTTTCTTGTGAAACCTCATTCACTTATTATAGCACCAAATACTGCAAAATAGAGAAGAAATATACAATTGGTGCTCCTCCATTCGTAATAGTAAATACGCGAGAAATAAACATATATGAGAATATTAAGCACATAAAAACATAGAGAATGAGCCATTGATTAAATCACAATTTCTCGCCTATCAAATTCCCCCAAACTTAAACCTTGCTTGTCCTCAAGCAACATGAACAATTAAATCATAGGACAAACATAATATAAGTAACTCACTCAAATTAGCCAAGTGAATTTATTCGGACTCTAGACACCACTATATTTCTAGAAATCGCAAGCGTTTCATGTATTGACCTAAGTAATCCCAGCAGTTAGGCAATCCCTTTTCATATACGTCACATCAATGTACTATGGTGCCCCCTTGCTACTCGATGGTTTAACTCTATCCATCGTTGGTTACGATCAAATATCTCGTCCTCTCCCATTTATTTATTTTTATTTTCTCAATTGAGGCCCGCAGCTCCGCACTACCGTCCTTGACTTCATAATGATGATAAGGCGCTGGATAGGAGGATCGTCTTGATTTGGTATTTGAATTGTTTAGTTCACCTCCGCCATATTTGAGAATTTGATAGTGTGATACGCCTTTTAAGCACGTGCATGAATTGTTGAGCTACTAGCATCTTCATTGGACTTCGCTCTTTGGAATTTGTAAGCGAATGCACTTGATAAATATGGATAGGTAGCTATTTCGGCACCTCAATTCTTTTTGATTTTTCAATTTTCTACTTTCACCATGCCGGTATACCCCAACCGGACTTTATTTGACTCTGTTTCTACTAACGAGATAGCATCACGCAATCGCCAACTTCAAGGGCCCACACAAACTCATATTAAGTACGGCAACCACAAATACACATCAACAATGCAATAATCTAGAATTGACGCCCCACAAATGAATCACAAAAGCAATAACATGCGTACCCTTGACCTCTAAATCAAATGATGACTAAAAATTTAACCGAAACATAATTCATCAAAGCAATTCAAGCAAGTACTTTTAACCTTTTTCTTTTCAATTCCCGGAATTTAATTGCAAAAATTTCAAAAATTTAGCAATTTTCAGCACAATATTAATCTCAATAACCCACTCCCCCAAACTTAAACTTTAGCTTGTCCTCAAGCATAAAGCAAGAACAAGCAAATAATAAATCATAAGGGAAGAGTAAGGGAAAAGAAATCACCGAGGTAAACATCGAGGGGGTTCTGGGTTCCAGATGATCTTTTTTAAAAATATGCCCAATCATCTAAATCAACCAATCTTTCTATCCCTTTAACTGCAAAAATAAAAATCAAAATAGAAATAATGTAAACATTGGGTTGCCTCCCAACAAGTGCCTTTTCTTAACGTCGTCATCCCGACGTGGTACCCCTCAATCCCATGGGGGTTTCGGTGGAGGTCTCAAAGTGCACGGAGTGCCAACGACCTCATCCTCCATAATTCGCATCCGTTTTGACGTTGGATGCTTAACCAGATCTTTCCGACTTTGTGATGACCTCTTATAGGCATTAGCAAGAATAGTCTCATCCAGCACCACGAACGGAAGCTCATCGGTCTCCTCCTTCTCAAAAATTACTTCTTCATACGTCTCTTCCGTTGGGTGCTTGACTGGATCCTTTCGGCTTTGTGGTGGCTCTTCATTAAATTTGGCAAAAGTAGATTCGTTCACCACCACAAATGGAAGGATCATAGTCACCACCTCCTCTAAATCTTCAACACGCACAAGAGTCTCCTCATCCTCCTTCATCACTTGGTACTCGGTCCATGATGGCGTCAACTTTGGCTTTGGCTCATCTTCGATTGGATAAATGATGGAATCATTCGTAGGCTCGACTGCGATAGGAGAAACGATGGAATTAGGAACATCATTTGTAAGCTCAGGCAGACTATGATCATCACGTGTCCGCCTTGTTTCTTCTTCCTCCATCTCGTATTCATCCTCCAACTCAAGCTCCAGAACCTCCGGATCTTTGAATTCCTCCACATCTTGCGCTATAATGGCACTCACACCCTCCATGTTCACCTCATATTCAAACGGAGATTGCTCCTCCAACTGCACATCCAACTGCCTTAGGTGGTCTGCCATTTGACTCATTTGAGTTTCTAACTTCTTTAAACTAGACCGAATGTCGTGTTAGAACTCCAAGGTCAATTCCATGGCTTTCACCATCTCTACGAGCTCTGGGTACACTTGTTATGCTTGGGGACGGTTATCATATTGTTCCGAAAAATCTTGTCTCCTTTGAAAATTTGGAGAGTCCCCCCATCTTGGCTCGTAAGGATAAGGGTCATACTCTCGTTGCCGATTTCGATTTGCTTCAATCTTAGCTCGTAGCGTTAGACAATCATCGATAGCATGATCAAATGTATGACACAATCTGCATGGTCGAACCAGAGGGATCTTTTCCATAGTCCGCTTAGTGATCCCAGCGTTAATCCTGTCTTGCTGAAATTCCAAAGTACTAGCCGCCAATGCTTTCACCAAATCCTCTAGTGATGGTCCGGAATTTTTTTCAACCAATGGCTCGGGATAGTATTATGGATATTGATAGTTGAAGCGCGATCCGTCATGCTCAAAAGGTTGTCTCACCATTCCATACCAAGCGTCATAATCATAAAATTGGTGAGAGTATGCTGCCATTCCAAAAGAAAATTTAAAGATTTTTGATTTTTTTTAAATTTAAAAAACGTAAAATAATAAATACGTAAAAATCACAACTTAAACGCGCCACTCCCCGGCAACGGCGCCAAAATTTAACCGCTCGTCGTTGAAACGTCAAAAGTAATATTTATAAAGTTCCTCGACTTTCCTCTACTAACTAGTAGCAATGGCAAGCAAGGGTCGATCCCATGAGGAGTGTGGATTAATTTGTGATTTTCCTGTATTTTGATAAACTAAGAAAATGGGGTAGAGGATTTCAAATTAAAATAAGAATAATAAATAATTAAAGAAAATAATTAAAATCAAATAAACAAAGTAATTAAGAAAATAAATAATAATAATAACAAAGCTCCCAATCCTAGTTCAGTTTCCACCCTCGTTCCACTCATTTAACCAATTGCAATATTATAATCCACTCATCATATGAAACTAAAAACCCTAAGTAACAATAAGCTCTGTTACTCGAATTCACCCTTACCATTTACTCAATTAAAATAAGCTCTTTAATTGATTCTAATTATTGAATAACCTAGAATAAGCTCTCTAGATTCAACCTAACAACAACATTAATATCTAGGCAAATAGGTTAATCTAAGCAATAAACGCATAAGCTCGGTTTATTCAACCTATGTTGTGTTACCCCTAATGATATGAGACCATTAGTTGCTTCAGAGAAATCGAAACTACGACAATTACACGGGAAGCAGTTCTCTTTCTAGCAATTGATAACAAAATCCCTAATCTAGGTGGCCAATCCAAATCAAGAATTCAATAATCATGTCATGAAATAAGCAATCATGATATGTAAACAAGATAACACAGGCAATCTCATATGAAGAACGAAAGAAATYCGCATAAATGAATTAAAACATAATTTCACGAGGGTTTCAACATCCCTAGGACTAGATAAAATAATCACTCGCTAATGGAGTTCATGAAATAAAAGAAGAAAAATAAATAAGAAGACATAATTCTAGATAAGAAAGGGATAAGAGAGCTTAGATCTTGAATCTTGAGTCTTCAATCTTCAAGCTCTTGATGGTTGGGTGTTTTGGACTCCTTTTTAGTGTCTTGGAACCCTAGGGTCGTGTCTCTTCCCTTTTTGACGAGTTTGGGTCGAGTTTATATAGAAATCCTATTTCTTGCCGCCCAAGATTCTCCCTAAAGTAATTCTGCCGAGTCGGCGTCGACTGACGCGAACCAGCCCTCGGCGTCGATGCGAATCACCTGCCTGCGTCGTCCTGCATGGGCGTCGACATCGACGCTTCAGAGAATGAGCGTCGACTGACGCCCTTCCCATCGACACTTCAGAACATGAGCGTCGATGTAGCGTCGACTGCATGGGAGCCAGCCTTCGGAGTCACACCGCACATAGCGTTGACTGACGCGAACCATCCTCGGCATCGACGCGTCATCGACGCAGCATCCTGATTCTTGATTTTTCTCTCGTCGATTCGTCAATCCTTGTCTTTCAACTTTCTTGTGAAACCTCATTCACTTATTATAGCACCAAATACTGCAAAATAGAGAAGAAATATACAATTGGTGCTCCTCCATTCATAATAGTAAATACGCGAGAAATAAACATATATGAGAATATTAAGCACATAAAAACATAGAGAATGAACCATTGATTAAAGCACAATTTCTCTCCTATCAAACCCATTGAATGGGTATTCAAAACAGTTGAATCTGTTTGGGGAGCAGTTGCAAACAAACTTGGAACCGAAGTTCCCATCACCCCAATGGGATGGGTCACAACCGGAGCTGACAAAGTTTGGACAGAAGTCCCTATCCCAAAAGGGATCGTTCCAGCAGCCGAAGCTTTGGATGAGTTCGACTGGGTCATGCGCCTCGTCAGCGTCTCGAGTAAGAAATCGAGGGTTCCTGGGTTGAGAATGAACTCAGCTTGAGTATTGTTCATATTTGGTGAAGACACGCCAATTGTTGAAGTGATCGTGACTGCAGGGGCAGTGGTCATCGCCGAAGTAGTGGAGGTGATAGCCGGAATAGTCGAGGTTGTCGGAGTGCTGGAGGTTGACATCTTCCCAGTAGTGATTACAAATTACAGAAAATTAAAATTACAAACAAAAATTAGTTTTACAAACAGAGAATAGTAAAATAATCACTAAACTGGAAAAAGAAGAAAAGAACAGAAAACGATTAAAAGTCGAGTCGAGTTAGACACTCTCTCCGCAAAATGAATTTGCCCCGGTAGTGCTTCTTTTGTTTTGGCAAATCGTTCCCAAAGATGAAACGACTACATCTTTGGTTTAACCATACCGTTAGAAACCAAAGCTCCGGCGAACTGGAGGAATTAGGACTGAACTAAGTAAATAAAACAATATGAAGAATGAAAAGTAAGCAGTATGATTTCAGGTGTTCGTATGTATGGAAAAACAAACTCAGATGCAAGGCTCTCACCCTTATATAGGGGCGGGCTTCCAGCTGAGGGGTTACGGCAGCATTATGACGCCCATAAATAGCCATTATTATGGCGTTCAAATATTCAGCTCCTGATAGCAAGAACCTGGACATGTTCAGCGTATACATTCATTTTCGTACGTTTTAAACGTTTCAGGTGAGTGCTAGCATGTTTGAATAAGCAGGAGTGTGCTTGCATGTGTCAGGAGTGTGTTCTTCCGTTAAAAAAATAAAATCAGGGTTGAACCAGACCACCAATCGGACCACTTAAATCGGACCATCTAATTCAGACCAATTGCTCAAGACCCAGGCCCAGAGCCCAGGACCCAGGTCCATGATCCATGGTCCGGGTCCAGGACCGGGCTAGGGCTCGGGCTCGGATTCGCTCGGCTCTGCCTCCGGCTCAGCCGAAGGCGGACGGGCGAACCCAAGTCCGAGAGCCCGCGTGAGCTTTGTTTACACAAAGTCCACACAACCCACTTGATGTCCAATCATTAAAAGTTAAACACTTTTAAACTCCCTTCCACATTGAATATTATTCAATGTGGGATAAACATTAATACACATAAGCAACCAATCAACTTCAAAGCATTATTTCTCACTCACCAATAATTGGATTTGAGAAATTCAAAATGCTATGATCATCTACACGAAATGTAGAATAAGCCTATACAATTCGTTACAACGAATTTCCCCTGCACCATTAAATTGAATAAATCCAATTTAATAACATTAGCCTCAGGTGAAGGGTCTAGATTGACACTATATTGAATAATTATCCCTTCCTGGGAGATGACAATTGCCCCGCGTTTGTTGTTGCCCATGGTTGTATGTTTGAAAGTTTTGATAGGGTTTGGTGCAGCAACATAGACAAATGACAGAGAAGAGACAAAAAGAGATGAAAATTTTTTAAGCTGACAGGCTTTTGAAGGTGGATATGGGTCGGTTGGGGAATTGAGGGGAGAAGTTCAAGAGGTGTTCACCAAATGGGTGCATCAACACACACTTTCCCTCCAAAACCCCTCTTTTCATAGTAATATTAATATTATAAATAACACTTATTTAATAATTTAATTAAGTATTTTATGGGAGTTTCAAAATCAATTTCAACAATAAATAAAAAATTAAAGCCCATCGATTTTCTTCGAGAAGGATAAAATATATCTATGTATATGATTCTAAGAGTTACAAAACAATCACCTAGAAAACAAATTTATCACAATTGTTTTTGATGTTTATACATAGTAACACTTAGCAAACACTTAAGACTTTTATTACTCTTTCTAAGATTTTCTTTTAGGACTACGAAAATGCCTAGTACAGATGAGTTTATCAGTTTTAGTGCAACTTCCTATATCTCCAAGTATTTTAAATGAAGGCTCACGATTCGCTTAGATAAAATTAATATTATTTCATTAGAGGCTTACACCACAATTGTTTTTATGTAAATCAATGCGTTGTTTAGAGATAACTGACGTTTTTTCATCAGAGATCTACCCTCACGATTATCTTGCCATGGATTGTTGTTAATTGACATAATGGAATAAATCCTTGTTGAACCTTTGTAACAGAAATTAATCTAGATGACCATCATATACACCAGATGTAATTACACCACACAAGAGAAATTTATCCCTTGTTTGATGTCATGTTGGTAGCTATATTCTACATTTAGTTTCTTTACACCAAACTCTTTTCAAAGTCGATTCTCATTAATAAGTAAACTATGATATCTACTCATTACATCACGCAGGCAGCTCTTTCCAACACTAGTGATGTTCCACATATTTTTTAGGGAAAATTAATAGATTTTTTATAGGCATCCCAGTTGGTTCATGTTAGCATATAGAATAAAATCAGAAATTTTGTGGTGCTTCATGCAACAGTACAATATATGCCTAATATAATATATATATATATATATATATATATATATATATATATATATATATATATATATATATATATATATATATATATATATAATATAGATGCACGTAATCACAAAATGCTCTTCCCTAATAATTTCTTTGAAGAAATGAATCTTTAGGCATCCAACGCTTTAGTAAAGATATCAACTAGCTATTCAAGTGTAGGAATAGGATGTAATGTAACTATCTCATCCCCAACCAAGTTTTGGATAAAAATGACGTCTAATGTCAATATGCTTAGTTTGGAGGTATTGGACAAGATTGTGAGATATGTTTATAGCATTGGTGTTTTCACAAAATAGTTGGATAAAATTTATCTTGATTTCTTATTCAAGCAACATTTGATTCATCTACAAAAGTTGTGAGCAAATGCTTCTGACAGAAATGTACTTAGCCTCTACAGTCACTAGTACATAAAAAGGATTCAAGAACAGGCATTTAAGAACGCTTTAGGAGGCGGCGTTGTTAAATGTCAGGCGGTGGCATTTCTGTAATAAAAATGTCACATACCAAAACGTCTTTTTTAAAGTCGTTCTGGTATACTAGATATCTAGAACGTCGTTAAAAAGACGTTCTGGTATATTAGATATCCAGAACGTCGTTAAAAAGACGTTCTGATATTTTAAATATCAAAAACATCTTTAAAAACGACGTTCTCGTATGTTAAATATCGAAAACGCCTTTAAAAATATCGTTCTGGAAAGTATTATTCAGAACACCTTTAAAAAGGCGTTCTCGTATGTCATATTATTTATGTATTAAGATATACCCAGAAAATTATTTTTTTTAATTAAAAAATAATACAAAAAAACCCTTATCCTTCCTCTCTCGATCCATCTCTCCTCTACCATTCCCTTTCCAAAACTGTACATTTCCGCACGAAGCAGACAGCGAGATAACCCAGCAGAGGCAAGGCTCCGAGGAAGCATCCGGCGACTAGGGCGGCGAGGAAATCTGCTTCGACGACTCACCGAGGAAGCAACTGGCGACTAGGGCGGCGAGGAAATCTGCTCCGACGACTTGAGGCATCAAGAAGCCCCATCGCTTCAGGCCAGGGACAATTGCGCTCCGTGAGATCCGCAAGTATCAGAAGAGACCAGGTTCAATTACATCCCATCCCATCACATCCAAAATTTATAGAAATCGAAACAGATGACCGCACGCGGCTCGACCATTAGATATCCATTCTCTGCCAGCGGAGGCTTCCTTCGCCCTTTCGCGGCGGTAATTGACGTCTGCTCCCCAGTTGATGGCTGCCGGGGTTCAATTGCAGCACAGACAAACCCTACTAGGGTTAAACCGGACTGGTATGTCTTCCAATATTTGGAGATCCAATAATTATCCTACTGTTTTCTTTGATTGGACCAATTAATGCTCCCAATACCGTGTTTTGAATTTTCTCAGAAATCAGCCTTCTGATTGCATGCTCTGTTTTATAGATCAAAGTCGAGAAATCAATTACTAATCTATAGTTCTTCAGGAATGAATTAATTATTTTTCACCCCCAATCAATATATTCAAGATTTGTTCAGAAGACAATAGCCTCTGAGTTCTCAGTTTGTAAGCGTACAGCCTCCGACTTTTTAGTTCGTAAGCCTATTCGATTGAGCTATTGTTTATGCTTTTAAGGTTATTGATTTGTTTCATCCTCATAGCTTGATATTTAATTTATTTTTTTGTTTAGGCCTTATGATGACGATGGCAGTCTTGTAAATGTTCCCAATTTCGTGCCAGATTCCGGTTATTGCAGTGGAAGAGATTTTTTTAAGCTTTACATTAAAGTTCTTGTAATGCATTTTTGAAGAAAAAGAAAAAAAAATGAAAGAAAGAAAGATAGGACACAGCCAATTGTTATAAGGGAGGTAGTGGCTAAGGGCTTAGAGAGCTGGATTGTATTGTTTTTGCTCATTTTTTGTGGTATGACACACATCTGAAGTGATACTCTCTCAGCTACAGCCTACAAGAGCTCCATTCTGCGGTATTTGCACTTAATTTCATTTTTATGTCCGTATAACTTTTGCGATATATGTGATATAATAATATATAGTTTGCACTTGATATGGTATATTTGTGCTTCTAGGAATACACGCTTTTGCAGTGAAAGTTTTATTCGAAAACTGGTTTTGTCGCTAATGGTTGGTTATTTGCTGACGACATTTTATCGCCAATAACAATTCATTCTTTCACTAATATTTCATTAAATTTCACACGCTTTCATCTCCGTCTCACCTTTTCTCACGTGCCCTAACCCTAATATTGTCCTAACTAATATTTCATTAATTTTGTTTTTTAGTGAGGAGGATAGAAGATGGTTTATGGAGGCGATGCAATCACAGACAGTTGACGTTGTTCAACGAATGAAAGAGATAACCCTTGTCATGAAGACCCCAGAGGAAGTTTTGGAGTCTCAAGGTGTAACTCAAGATATTGAAGGTATTTTTTTTTATACACAGACTTTCTTTGTCGTGCAGTAGTTAACTCGAATGGTTGTTTTTGGCTTAAGACATGACTATTGACTTTTTTTGGGTGTTTGCAGATTGGATAAGCTACAAGAACATGTTGAATCTATCGACATGGTGAATGGTTAGTTAGCTTCTTGGTTGTATAAATTATTTATTATTTTTATTTAAAGTGAATGCTTATTTAAGTTGTTGTTTGTATGTGTTTGTTTTTTGACAGACCTTCACTCGATAGGCCGATTGGTTCCTCTCCTCGACTACTTGAGAAATTCACATGCTAACATAAGGGCAAAAGCGGAAAAAGTTGTCAGCACGATTGTCCAGAGCAACCCCAAAAGCTAACAGTTGGTCATGGAGGTTAACGGTCTTGAGCCGCTTTTGTCGAATTTTGTTTCGGATCCCCATGTTGTAGTTCATACCAAGGCGCTCGGTGCAATCTCATCTCTAATCAGGCATAACAAGGTTGGAGTTGCTGCATTTCGACTGGCTAATGATTATGTTGCCCTAAGAGATGCTTTGAGTTCTGAGAACGCGAGGTCTCAAAGGTAAAAGAGTCTTTTTAATATGGTTATTCGCAAATATACGACTTCTTTCCATTAATGAAAGAAAGAAGATGAAGTGATCTAGATTTTTATGCTCTAAGTTTTCATCACAAAGCTTTGGATAATGAGCCAAACCATTGTTTGTCTAGTTTAACCCCCATCATGACAGAATTCTCTGAATTTTTAAGAAAAATTAAAACATGAAATATGACAAAATATTCTGAATTTGTACGTTAATATCGTATTTTTTTCTCTGGTTGCATTTTTGTCTTTGTTTTCTTATCTTTTGTGCTATTATCATGAATGATTCATTACTTATGTGGTGCAAAATGCTAGTAGTTAGCCAGTGAGAATGGCTAATGTTAGGTGAAAGTGGCCTTGCTTTTATAAAACTGATGCTACTATATTTCCTTCTTTGAAGCTTTATTAGGTTATTAGCTGTCTGAATCCTGAACTTTAAAGCAGTGAAGAAATGTCTAGTTTGTACTTTTTGCTCCAGTAACTTCTAATGCATTTCTCTAAGTGTTGTTTACTTTGCCTTCTCTTAGAACCTTGTTATACTCTCGTTTCTCGAAAAGTGTGTTGTCCTGCAATCCCATGAAAATTAACCCCCCCACCACTTGTGCCCCCAAGTAAAGCTCAGAGAGAATGGTGAAAATAGATCATCTTACTGCTTAGTCTCATTCCATTACTGCATTGATGGATGAAGTCATGTCAACTATATCAAGATATATACTTTGAATCTAGAACAAATATTATGTAAGAGCTATGTTTGCCTCCTTTACTACCAAAAATTGTAATAATACAAACCGAATTTTGTAACTTCTTCAAGGAATTGAATGTGGACAATAAATGGCAACTTATTCCTCATGAAAATTGGAAAAATGTACCTTTGATAAAAATAAGTTTTTTAGAATTTGATTGTCTTTGGCGCTTATTCTTGATCACATATTCTACTATGTTCTATTTAGTGAGCTAATCTTTCTAGAGTACTTACCTATTTTTTCCTCTTTCTTTTGAGAAGTTCAGTTTCTCATACTAATTGGTTTGATTGTTCCTTCAACTTTGTTCAATTGTGGAACAGGTCATTGATTGAAGAGTCTCGAGCTGACATTAAGATTTCTCCCCAAGATATCTATTTCCCTGGCTTGCATGATAAGTTAGTGACAGTGATTGGTACTTTAGTAGAACAATTGGCAGCGATTGAGCTTATCATACTGAAACTTGTGCAGTCCGGAGGCACTCTATTCCCTTATGCAGGTACTAGTTTCTAAATTTAAATTATTATCTTTCTTTTATTTTTGCTCGCGCTTACCTTGATTTTTTTTTTTCAAGCGTAACTTTTTTCTTACCTTTTCATTTCCCAACACTTTGTTTGGTTCGGGCACTTTATGAGGGAGGTAAATAAAATCAAAGAAATATAAAATCTCAAGTTTGTTTGGTTCTCAGTAAAATTGTTAGGAAATGATTGTGGAGGGAGGTTGTGAGTGTGTTGGAGATGGAGAGTGGGGAACAAGCTTCTTTCTCCTTCTCAGTTTATTGTCAAGAAATGACTCTATGGTGTTTCTATTTTATTTTGTTTTGTTTGTTTGTGCTTTTTTCTTCTTTTGGGTTCAAGAGAAATAAGTTGAAAAAACCTATTGTTAGTTTAGAATCAGGCAATGTGAGGGGAATGAACATGTTTTTAGATGAGTTGGTGGGATTATGGTGATTTGTTAATGTGGAATGGGTGTTTGGATGAACAATTTCCGGGCTGACATTTTCTCCTCTAGATGTAATCTTATCAAGCTCTTAAGCCTCTTATAAGATTTTTATAGTGTTATTACATTAAGGTTTTGATTGAAAAAAGTATATTTATATCAAATAACAATTGTAAAACCGATATATTATTATTTTTGTAATAAATCGTATATATCACACATACACACACACGTATATATATATATATTTATATATATTATCAAATGCATTTAATGTTTTTATTTCCAAGTGGGGAAATGCTTTTTTACCAAAAGGTATACCAAATATAAATTGAGCTTCTCACTTGCGGTGTGTGTGTATATATATATATATATATTCTCAAGCTTTCTTTTTTTTAGAAACGAAGCAACTAAAATTGTTTTTATTCACTTTTTCTTTTCTATCATCACCAAAACACTTGTATGAAATGGAGCGCAATGGGACGTTAGTGCCAGAGACTAAGTCCGTGACAGCAAGCACCCCTCTTCCATAGATTTTATACTCCAAGCAATCTTCAGCATTGTAAACAATTATTGTATAGATGGTTTCTTGAATTAGCCATTGTAGTATAACTACTTTCATAACAGTGAGAATTAAGATAATAGTTTCTTGAATTAGCCATTGTTGTCAAACTTGGGCAGTGTAACAGGAAATATCATTCTTTTAGTCAAATCGCTGATGGTTACACCAATGATGCCTTTGTAATAGAATATGCTTCTGTTCAATGAAAACAAGTAGATAACTATTATAAGAACACTGACAATCACTTAAAACAAATGTCAGAATTTGTGAACACGGAGTTTGGTCACGATGAAATGGGTCAAGTAAGAGAGTACTTGGGAAACATCCAATTGAGCACCATATTTGACAATAGTAGATTAGTAATGCCACTTGATAGTTTAGTTTTAGTTAGACAGTTGAACATACTTTTCTTCTCTTTATTTACTTGATTAACAAACATGTATGTTGTAAATATTTTCCACCTTGTTCCAAATATATTGCCCTCAGGATGTCTCAAAATAAGCCTCCGTTTCTTGAACACTAATGTGTAAGAATATACATAAACTTTCTTTATCAACTCTCATCTAAAAGTCATGTCAAACCGGAATGTAAAGTCAAATTTATCTACTTGAGATTGAATCACAAATGAAATACTTTCATTGCAAGAATTAAAAGTGCAATTGAAGGTACATGCTTATTCTAACTGATATGTTACAGATGTGGCACTGTAGTGGCCAGGCTTAGGAGCTCTGTTGTATCTTGTATATGGGTACATTATATTAAGTAAATAAAGTAAGGGCTATGCATAGTTGTTCACTTGAAATGGAAATTAATTTTATAATGAATCTGGAAAGAATTTTGTTTGAAAAAATGATATACTTTGTTTTTGTTTTCTAGTTTTCTTGTTGATGTCAATATTTATTTTATTTGTTTTAACCTCCTTAAACAACACTTATGCATAATGGGATGAACTATGGACCAAATTGGGTCGGGGCTAAGTATCGGAACAATAGGCCTCCAAACAAGGTATGTGATTGTCTTTAATTATGTTGATGAATATCTTTTTTGTCATGTTTCTAGCTATATGCTTGTTGCTGCTTGTTTGCTTTCTGTTTTTGTACACCAAATGCTACCCTTCTTTTTACCCACCGAACAATCTTATGCATGATTATTCGGCGTATTTATCATTGATTATTCAAGTGTCTTCATTGTCTTGGAAGTAGTGAATTTAAAATTACACTGTCTAGTTCCATGAAGTGGCTAAGAATATACACCCTTGCTCTAGCAGTGGATGTTTAATTGAAAACCTTTATAATAGAGTTTTTTCTTTCCCAATGATTTTTTTGTCAATTGTAAAGTTCCTTCTGTTAGTTTAGAGCTGCATGTTGTTCAGTTCTTAGAATTTTAATTACACTATTAGGACAGTTCTGTTTCACATTCTAGCCCACCTTCGAGTAATTTACTTGGTAATGTGTGCAATGTGCAACTGCAGGAAGATAGAAGCAATTCGATCACAATTAGTGTAGCGGACGAACATGTTGGATTAGTCGTTGGGTGAGGTGGAAGGATTATTATGGAGATAAGTCAGATGGGTATGCAGGTTTTCATTTATTTATTATTTATTTATTTTTCATTTTTTATTTTTTATTTTTTCTCGTCTGGTTGGTTGCTAACTATGTGCTTCTCTGCCATGCAGCTTAGCGGAGCTAGGATAAAGATCTCTGATAGGGGTGATTTTATTTTTGGGACATCAAATAGGTAAAAGAACATATGAAAAAATGGCATGTGGCATTTCCAACATTTTTAGGGAATATATAACAGGAACCAAAGTCTTTATACACACAGATATTGTTTAAACCTATGTGTTATACTAAAAACCATAAATTTGGACAATCACATTTATGTATAAATGAAAGCATGCTTAGTTGTTTGTAGCATCTGGAAATTATGTTTTGTAAAAACTCTAGGCCTTCGAGATGTGAATATTTTCTGGAATTTCCCACATTGTGTGGTTGAACATTTTTTTTTCTATTGACTCATTCTGTGGTTAGTGTTAGTGGTTAGTGTTAGGTCTTGATCGGTGCTTCTCCTTGATTATATTTCTTATTTTTGTCGCCTCGTTGATATTATGCAGACTTTGAAAGGTGCGAAAGTATACAATACTGCAGTGGGTGCCACAGTTAATAGCCAAAAATTTGGAAGTGAAGGCGATGACAAACTTAAAATGCATACGGAAGTCCTATTGTTGTTTAGATTATGCACAGGTTCTCAACTCCTGATATCTTCAATAATTGAATGTAATGAATTTGATGTATTTATGATTGTCTTGTTTTTAATGAATTTAATGAATTTGATGTATTTGTTGGCACCTGCTTTCATTTAATTTTTTTTTAAATTTTTTACTACTTTCAAGAACGGTTATTCAAAAACCCATTCTAGAAAGTATACTTTCCAGAACGCTTGTTTTTCGAGACGTTTTGGAAAGTATACTTTCCAGAACGCCTATTTTTAGAGACATTCTAGAAAGTATACTTTTCAGAATGCCTGTTTTCGAGACGTTCTGGAAAGTATACTTTCGAGAACACCTATTTTTCGAGACGTTTTGGAAAATATACTTTCGAGAACACCTGTTTTTTGAGGCGTTCTGGAAAGTATACTTTCGAGAACGCCTTAAAAAAGGACGTTCTGGAAAGTATACTTTCTAGAATGTCTTAATAAAGGACGTTCTGGAAAGTTATTTCCAAGAACGGGCGAAACCGGTAAAACCGACTTTCTAGAACGGCTGAAATAATTTTTAGAACGTCTCTGAAAACCGTTCTTGGAAGTCTGACAATCAAGAATGCCTTAGCAGGGCATTCTTGATTGTCAGACTTTCAAGAATAGCTCCATACAGAACGCCTCAGCAGGGCGTTCTTGATTTGCAGAAATAGGCGTTCTTGAAAGCTGTTTCTGCACTAGTGAGTAGATAGAGACACACAATTTTGCTTCATATTGAGCCATGAAGCTAAATTATTGGCAATGTAGAAACATACTCCTAGAGTGCTTTTACAATCATCAATAATCTAGTCAAGCTGCATCACAATAACCTGCAAGAATACCCTTCGTGTTGTGCGAGTAAGATATCCCAAAGTTGGTCCTAATGATATATCGAATAATGTGTTTCACAACTTTCAGATGAGACTCCTTGGGATCCAATTATTACCTAGAAACATACCTACACTATAACACAAGTTAGGTCTTCTAGTAGTTAAGCATAACAACCTACGAATCATACTTCTATAAAGGCTATGTTATACAGATGTTCCTTCATCAACCCTGGAAAGTTTTTTATGACTTCCCATACGAGTGTTAAGATTCTTGGAGTCTTCAAGACCAGAATTTTTTTTACTAAAGCCTTAGCATAATTACTTTAATGAATAAAGACACCATCACTACTTTACACTATCTGTAATCCTAGAAAGAATGTAAGTTCAAACTCCTTTGACATGCTATGAAGGAACTCTTTAACCATGGATTGTGAGTTGGAGCCAAAGATAATATCTTCCAAGTAAAACTGTATGATGATCACATCTTTGTTAGTTTTTTGTACCAAAAGAGTTTAATCTACTCTCCCTCGCAGATAGCCTATATCAAGTAGAAACTTGGTTGACATTCATACCAAGTACTAGGAGCTTGTTTGAAACCATAAAATTGATCTGATAAACATGGTTAGGTTTGTCAGGGTCAACAAATCCCTCAAGTTGCTTCATGTAGACAACCTCTTTCAAAAAACCATTCAGAAAAGTACTTTTAACATCTATTTGATACACAAAAAAATGTTTTGAAGCATGCAATGGATACAAACATTTGAACAAACTCTAGACATGCAACAAGTGCAAAAGCTTCATCTTAGTCAATACCTTCCTATTGAGTGAAACCCTATGCAACTAGACATGCTTTTTTACTAGTGATTTTAACAATTTCATCAGTTTTATTTTTAAAATTCACTTGGTACTTATCACTCGAATAGGGTTAGGTGAAATGATAAGTTACCACACATAATTTCAATTTACACATTTAAATACTTCTTCCAAATTTACTAGGTCATCATAGAATTATAAAAAGTAACATGAGAATAACTAATCATCTTCTTATAATCCTTTCTCACATTGCAAGAATTTCTTTCACATAGGTTACTAATTGTCAGATCCTTAGGATGATCCTTTTGAATCTTAGAAGTTGGATCCCACCTAATTTCATAATCATTCCCATAGAATGTAGAAATAACATATTTTGTACCTACAATTTGGTCAACTTCTCCTATTTTCACATTAGCATTTTTTTGCACTACTTCCTGTTGAGTTAAAGGAATATCAAAAGATAAAATTACATCAGGTTCAGGTGTAACAATAGTGTTAACGACATCATCAAAGCCAACAATAATATACTAAATGATAGTTTTTGTTCTAAGATTATAAACCATATATGCACGACTGTTATCGGAGTAGCCAAGAAATCAACCTGCATCACTTTTTGAATCAAACTTACTAAGTTTATCCCCATCATTATAAATGTAGAATTTACACCAAAACACATGAAGATACTTCAAAATAAGAGACTTAACTTTCTAGATCTCATATTAAATAATTTCAATACCTTTACCAAGATACACTTGATTGATGATATAATATGTGGTATTTACATCTTCTGCCCATTATCTTGGTGACATGCTCTGGATGATTAGCATGAATCGAGACATTTCCTACAATATACGATTCTTTCTCTCCACAACACTATTTTGTTGCAGAGTCTTATGGCAAGATAATTCATGAGATATACATTTTGAGTCACAAAACTCACCAAATGATGCATTTTTTAACTCTCTCCCATGATCACTCCTCATCCTACCAATTTACATTTCTTATCATTTTCAACTTTCAAACAGAGAGTTTTGAATGATTCAAGTGATTCTTATTTTTCTTAATGAAATCTATCCAAGTATACATATAAAAGTCATAAACTATCACAAGAATATATAATTACCTTTGTAACACTCTAGCTGAATTGGTCCCATCAGATACATGTGCAACAACTCAAGAATCTATTTTGTGGCAACTTCCTGAAGTGCCTTATGAGGAGCATGTTTCTGCTTACTTATCCAACAAGTTTCACAGACAACATGTCTCTTCTCCTGAAGTTTTAGAATCCCACGAACAATACCTTCACTAGACATAGTAAATAAATGTGCACAGCAAGAATGGCCCAATATTTTATGCCATAATTCAGTATCACTCAGCTTAGTCGAGTGACATGTAAGTTCATTCTCAACCAAATGGCAATTGTCAAATGATCTAGTCCCTATAAACATGCTTGCCCAAATTTTTAATAAATGAGACACTTACCTTTGGTAAACCTGACATTCAGACCTTATTCACACAATTAACTAATGCTTAGCGGATTAACTTTCAGATTTTCGACAAGAAAGATATTCTCGACTTTTGGTAAGCCTTCAATATTCAAACACCCAATATATATGAACTTATTACACACACCATTACCAAAACTTACTACAGAATAAGATATAAACATAATATTACTAAGATAGTACTTAACTCTAGTCATATATCTAGAACAACAAATATAAAATCACCATTAACCTTTCAAACTTTTTTTCAAGTCTACCACGATTTACGAAACATTTATATTTATATTTTGATACCCAAACCTTTTTATATGAGTGGTTTTCCAAATTAAATCTCAATTTTGGTGTTCATGAAGGCACACCATTAAGATTCCATGCATGTACATTCCCTCCATATAATTAATGATGCATTCTATAATTAGTATGAATGTGATCAAGAATTCCACAATTATGAAAATAGGGATAAAATTTTTAACAAGGACTTTAAGATGTTGTTCATGATAGGGGGTAAGGAGTTTATGTTTTTACAACAGGTACAATGGTTTGAACAAACTTGATGTCATTATCCGATTTAGAAGTTTTATCTTTAAAACAAGTACCATGTTTGTCATACCTTTTTCCCATGTTGAACAACTCATCTAAACTGGCCTTACATGTGTTCAGCATATAAAGCAATTGATTTGCTTTATAAAGTTCCTAAGTTTGTAGAGTATGTTCATGTTTAATTAAGGCATGAACATCAATTAGGTCTTCATGTAACTTCACTACTCTAGACTGGAGCTTTTTAAGATAACAAAACTCCTTACCTTTTTCTCATATAATGTGTTGCCAAGCGAATTGTTAAGTTTGAAGAGATTCAATTACTTGATATTATTTTAATATAAACTTGTTTTCACATCTTATGTTCATTATCTAAGAGTGTGAGTTTAAAATATACTTTGTCTAACTCTAATTCTTGATTTCCTGCCTTCATGTGATAGTTGAACAACTTATTATTTAGTTTAGATATTTCTTCATGCAATTTCTGAACTTCACCATGTAAGTAAATCAACTCTGCCTCTTATTGTTCTGATTAAAGCTTGAACATCCTAGGTGATTTGATCAGAGATCATAAGTCTTTAACAATATTTCATGCCTGGATGAACTTCTAAATGACAAGCTTATGTACGCTCAGATCTTCTTCACTAGAACATGTAACTTCATCATAAGAATTACTGTCAGATTAATATAGGTAAGAGCTCATACCCTTATCTAATTTAGATGTACGTAGGGATAAAGTTAAGCAAAAGTGATTGTTGGAGAGGATAACCATGTTGCTTGTGTGCTCGGTTTCTTGAAATTGCTCCTCCTATTCTTCATCTTAAGATGCACTCCATGTTACCTTGAGAGCTTTGTTCTTTCTATGAAAGAACACTCATTTTGTATATGTTTTAAGACACAAAATTCCCTGCACTGGTCCTTTTCTACCTTTTGGTTGGTCGACTTGTATCCTGAGAATTTGTTACGTATATACTCTCCTTGGAGATTTGAGAGTTTTTTGGGGTCAAATGGCTTGTGGTTCTGAAATTCGTCTTTGTTGACCTTCTGTAGTCTTCCATAGTTTCTTGATATCAGTGCGACTGCACTATCAAATGCAACATCATCATCGCATATGGTGTGGGTACACTAGGTTTGAACGCAATACCCTTGCTCTTTATTATATCATAACCATTATTATTCTCAATGTTCAGAGATCACCAATTAACTCATTAAGCCCAAGGGTACCCAGATGCTAAGCTTTCCGATGACATGATTTTCTCACGAAATCTCTTGCATAGCGTTCTCATGATTTTTCAAATTTGCTTGACTATTGAAATTTATTCATCGAGAATGGATCATTGAGCCACAATATCACATAACCTGGCATAGTACATCTCAATGTTCTTGTCCTCTTTCATCCCTCTCATTAAAGGCAATAGAGATATTTTGTAGCTTAGAGGTTGTACCTTCGAATTGACATTCTCGAATTCCAAGATTCATGTGATGTGGTGTATATTACAATCATCTTGTGACGTATTTGATGTGCGCCAATAAAAATAACATACAAGGCCCTAAAGTTAGCTTCTTCCTTCATCTTGTCTAAATCAGTCCATAGTTCCTTAGATTTGAGAATAATATTCAGTGGTACATCTTCTGTATAAGCTTGATCCTCTTTGGTAGTTGCTTCATTTTATTTCTCTTTAGAAACAGACAATGTCGCTTCAGGAACCATGGTATGAGTCCATCCTTTTTGAGTGTTTTTTCGTATTCCTTTTCTAAGAGATCACAGATAAATAGTCATCATGGATTTCTAATAGGAGTATTTGGATCTATCTAGAAATGGAGTTCTTGATATTGATCCATCGTGATTGTGGTTCGTGGTCTCCATTCCAGTTCACTCGATATTTATCATATAAAAACAATAGAAACACTGATATAGTGCCAATTGAAATCATGGAATTGTCATAGTCATATGCGCCCCATCTCTGGAAACCCTATTCCTAAACCCTCTACTTCTCCTGCTTCCTCTTTTCCCTTAGATGAGAAGAGGCAATTCTTATCTCTCCCTTTTTCCTCGATGCCTCCCGCTGTTTGAAGATGTTTTGCCAAAGGTGCCGTGCGTGGCACTTCTGCTACGAACTTACACCCTGCTCCTATTCTCGGTTCTAACTCCCTAAGTACCCCTGCCCCTACGGCCCCTCCCCCTCTTCAAACCCTTCTTGCTAATGGGTTTGAAGTTGCCACCTTTTCTGAGTCGGTGAACTTTGTCGGAGTTACCCTCTTGCGAGATAATCCCGATTCCGAGGAAGAGTCCGAGCCCACCAAAACTATCCTCTACTCCTTACGAGCCACCAAAACCATCATCAAAAAACGCTCTCGAGCATCCAGAAGATAGTTAATTGAAGAACTATTTAGAGTTTGATTGGTCGTGTAGGGGATTCGGCCCCCCAAACTTATTTTATTTGATGTCAATTGGTCGTATAGGGGACTCGACCCCCCGTTTATTTTTCTCCTTTTTTAATATACTTTTCGCATTTTATAGACTCCCTCTTACTTAACCAATGTAGTTACGCACTATTCTCAACTACTTTTTTTGACCAACTTCCTTAGATTTAAAATATCTATATGAACTTCTTTCAAAGGCTGAAAGATACTAATCCCTAGTACCTTGATCAAATAGAGAACTTTTAATTATTTCAATATTCTAGCCAAATAATAGAATATCAAAAAAACTCTACCTATGCAATATAAAGTATTGAGTATGTGTATTTGATTGTTATCGCTCAAAATAAAAAATACTTTTTACAAAGAAACCTATCGGCTATATATACTAAATATAAGTCAATTTTCTAGGGCCAATGGGTTTCTTCATGGTCCGCGTGCATGGGCCCGATCTTCAATAAACTCCTTCCATGCGTGATGAATCCTGCTTGGATTATGTTTCCTTCAAAATTCTTTTCCTTGCACGAACTTGTTGGCTTCACTTCAACTAGTATTTTTCATGTAAGGAGCTTCTCAAACCTTCATCCAATCTCTCGGATCTTGTTTTTTCTTTAGCAGTCGATCATATATCTTCTTCTCCGTTAGGCGCACGTAGCTCCATCTGTCAATCAAAGATAAATACATAAACAATTATTCTCACACACAAAGTTAGAATATAAAGATTATTTTAACTCTGTTGAGCTCAATGTAGCTTCTAGAGAAGTTTTTAAATAATGCCGAAACTTTAGTTTCTTATAATAAGTATTCATATATCTCCTCAACTTAAAAATAATATATTTTAGATATATTAATTAGTATATTCAATCAACAAAGATCATAAAAAATATATTAAAGACAAAAAAGGAAATAAAACAAGTTTAATATTTTTGTTAATTTATTACATGGGTGTCTTTGTCTCACGTAGGAAAAATAAAGTTAATAAAGATATAAAAAAATATTATAACAATTATTCGAAGTATCAAATAAGTAGCTTAAAAATAATATAACTCGTAGGTCAAATATTCGGGGCAATTAATGACTTAAACAGATAACGTTAACATATAACACTATTCTTAAAAATTGAAAAAAAAGAAAGTAAATTAGATAATCTATTTAAAAATATCATAATTAAAAACTATAAACATTCATATTTCATAAACTTATAAATAACATAATTCGAACATATTAATTTATATACTAAATTATTAGATATCGTGAAAATATAAACCAAAATTTAATAAAACTAAAAACAAAAATAAACAAATAAAAAAATAAAATTCATGTTGTTATTATTACATATATGTTTTTGTCGGACATAAACTAAATAAAGTTAAATAAATACAAAATGTGAATATAAACAAGTATGAGATGTGAATATAAACAAGTATGAGAACAACAAACATCAAGCACGTGGCTCAGAAAGGCTGAACCAAATAGTCAAATGATTTGAATTGGGTGGGTCGACTGGTCAACCACTCAAATGATCGAGCTAATAATAATTATATAAATAACTAAGTGAACTTAATTTGTTTTAATGATTTGGGAAACTCAATGGGTGTTTTAGTTAGTGTTCAAAATATAATAAATAAAACTCCCATTATTCTTATTAATACGGTAATTTCTTCATCATTTTTATAACTTTGTCTCTTATATTTTGATATTGAACATGATATATTGTAAGAAATGTATGTAATAATTATAATTTAATAATCCGTATATATCTCTTGTTCTTTTAAAGATATTTTGTCTCTCACACTCATCCAATATAAAAATGAGGCAATTGCCAAATATTAAATAGAAAAAAAATAGTTTGTTCAAATACTCTAAATATTTATACAAAATTTCAAATAATACAACCACATATATATAATTATAAGGTTACCTCTATAAAAAATAACATCAATAACCAAAACCACCACCACTACTCCATTCCACCTCCTATCGGCCACCCCCGCTAGCCCACCTACTGCCGCCGCCGGAATATTTTCCGGCGAGTTTTTATTTTTCATTTTGCCCAACAAATATAAAGTAAGAAATCTCACTATAAGGAATTTTCTTACTTTTCTATTCATAAATTAGGAATTTCTCTTACTCTCTTGAACATAAATTAAGAGTATTTTTTTGTAGGAATTAAAGTAAGAAATTTGACTATAAAAAATTGATTTTTTCTTACTTTTCGAACATAAAATAACAAGCTTTCTTACTTTATAAGATATATTAAATAAACTTTTCTTACCTTTTTGAACATAAAGTTCGAAAATTCACTATAAAATAATATATAGTTGAAATAAATAAGAAATACATAATAATAATTTGCTATTAAGAAAGAAATTCTTTTCTTTTTTTTTTCTTTGGGCGAAAAAAAAGTGTATAATAAGTAAGAAATACATAACATTTGTACACCAAGCAAGAAACTTTTTCAATCAAGTAAAATACTTTTTGTCATCAAGTATGAATTTTTGAACATTAAATAAGAAATATGTGTACATATAGTAAGAAAATCGGACATATAGTAAGAAATATTTTCGGTGATCGGAAATATTTTTGTACATATAGTAAGAAATTCGGACATATAGTAAGAAATATTTTCGGTGATCGGAAATATTTTTGTACATATAGTAAGAAATTCATACATATAATAAGAAATATTTCCGGTGACCAGAAATATATTTGAACATTAAGTAAGAAATATTTTGACATATAGTAAGAAATTCATACATATAGTAAGAATTGTTTGGGTTGAAAAAAAAAACTATATTGACTTTATGGACATATAGTAAGAAACTCAAACATACAATAAGAAACTTTGTGGGCGATAAAAAAAAAACTCGCCGAATTTTTTTCCCCGATAAACGGGTAAAAAAAATCTGGCGGCCGGAAGCAACGGCCAGCGGAAGTAGGTGTAGCCGGCATCCACATGCTGCCCCAATTAATAATAATAATAATAATAATATTATTATTATTATTATTATTATTATTAGTAGTAGTAGTAGTAGTTTTTTCATAGTAAGGGTATTGTGGTATATTCATATATTGGACTATTTGATAAAAAATAAGGATTATTTGACTTAAAATTAGATGTAGGACTAATTGACAAATTGATTTCCACTTGAAGGACTATTTGACAATTTTCCCTATAAAAAAAATATCAAAATTGTGCATCACTTCATTATATTAAACTACATGTATCCCATGCGATTTAAATAATAAAAATTGATTAAAATTTGTTAATATTTATTATTATTGCATGAATATTACTATTTATTTATGGCAAAAACTTGCGTTAGGCCAGATTGACGGGTCATGACCCTTTAGGCCATCAAACATGATACTCTAATGTATTAGTTGTTTTACTCAAAAGAATTAATTTTCATAAATATCTTAACCGTGTTATGATGTATTGGTTTTTGTATTAGTATTATGATGTATTGACTTTTTATTATAATGTATTGGTTTTTATATTATAATGTAACGGTAGGAAATTTTGGCCTAAAGAATGATCTGTTAGTCCGGCCCGACATGAGTCTTGCCCTTTATTTATTATTGTTGTAAATTGGATTAATTCTAATTAAATGGTACAGCGATAATTCATGTTAATGAATTATATAGGATTAATCTACGTGTCGTGTAGATAATCGTAACATTTTGAATTTCTCAAATCCTTTTATTGGTGAGTGAGAAATGATGCTTGGAAGTTGAACGGTTTGCTTCAATGCTTTATCGGTTATCCCACATTGAAGGTTAGTCAATGTGGAAGAGAGTTTAAAAATGATTATATTTCTTTAATGTACATCAAGTGGGCCAACGGGTATTATGGGTTTTGTGTAAACGAGTCTCACGCGGGCTCTTGGACTTGGGTTCGCCAGTCCGCCTTCGGCAAAGCCGATGGCGGAAGCGAGCGGATCCAAGCCCGAGCCCGGTCCTGGGCCCGGGCCCGAGCCTTGGGTCTTGGGCAATTGGTCCGATTGAGGTGGTCCGTGTGGGGTTCGGGTTCTGGCTCAACCCTGGTTTCTTTTTTGAACCTACACGCACCTGAAAAGCTCTGACAGTTACGAAAACGGCTACCTGACCGTTCAAGTCAATATTCAGACATTTCCAAACATTTAAATTCAAATATGCAATGTATCTGCAAGCTGAACTCGTCCAGGTTCATGCTTCATGATGCTGACTGTTTGAACGCCATTAAGGACATCTTAATGGCAGCTGTAACCCCTGATTTGAACCCCTATAAAAGGGTGAGGCTCCTGCATTTGTTTTTGCACTTTCCATACAAAAAATAACCTGAAGCACCTTAAACTCTCAAGCATAAAGCATACTGTTTTCTGCATTTTATTTCTTACATAGCTCAGATCATTTTCTGTCCAGTTCGCCGGAGCTCTGGTATTTACAGTGCTGTAATACCAGAGACGTTAGTCGTTTTATCTTTGGGGACGAATAGCTAAAACCGAAGAGCACTACCGGGGCTATTTCGTCTTGCGGACAGAGCTCGACTCGACTCGACTCGACTATTTTTTACATATTCTGTTTTATTTGGTTTATCCAATTTTGTGATTTTTCATTACATACCTGTTTGTGCTCGATACCTTTTGCAATATTTCCAATAATCGCAAGACGAAATATATATATATATTTTTTGTAATCTGTAATTCACCATAACTGGAAAGGATGTCGACCTCCAGCACTCCGATCAGTTCGACCGCACCTGCCGTTACCTCCACCATTTCGACGACGACCATGACGACCACTGCCCCTGCAGCCACGAACACCACGACGATTGGCGCGTCTACGCCAAACATGATTACGAGTCAACCTGGATTTGTCCTTAACCAAGGAAAACTTGATTCTCTTTTGGAGACGCTGACGAGGCACATGGCCCAGTCGAACTCATCCACAGCTTCGGCTGCTGGAATAATCCCTTTTGGGATAGGGACTTCGGTCCAAACTATGTCATCTCCGGCTGTGACCCATCCCATTGGGATGACGGGAACTTCGGTTCCAAGTTTGTTTGCAACTGCTCCCCAAATAGATTCTACTATTTTGAATACCCATTCAACTGGTTCGATGGGGACTTTTGTACCAACGATGACCGCGCCGGTGCACTCCTCACGGATCATGCCCGTGGCGGAGAAGCCTCCAAAATTCAATGGAGAAGACTTCAAGAGGTGGCAACAAAAGATGCTTTTCTACCTCACGATGCTTGTCTTTGCTAACTTCGTGAAGGAAGACGAACCACCTATTACAGACAAAGAAGAGACTAGTTTCCATGTTCACGCTGCCTACGATAATTGGCACAATGGGGACTATCTATGTAAAGGTTTTCTGTTAAGTAGCCTAGAAGATAGCCTGAGTAATGTGTACTCGGATGTAAAGACCTCCAAGAAAATCTTGGAGGCACTTGAGAAAAAATACAGTTCCGACGAGGCTGGAACTAGGAAATTTGTAGTCACGAACTTCATGGACTACAAGATGGTTGACTCTCGTCCAGTTATGGAACAAGTTCAAAAGTTCCAAATGCTGGTGAATGATGTCCACGCCGAGGGGATGATTCTTTCGGATGCTTTCACGGCTGCTGCCATGATTGATAAGCTTCCACCAAACTGGAAAAACTTCAAGACGTACCTCAAACATAAACGAAAGGCGATGTCTCTTGAAGATGTTATCCGGAAAGTACGAATTGATTCGGAAGTTCGAGTTCAATACAAGAATTCGAAAAGTTCGGATGAACCTCGAGTGAACTTGCTTGAACGAGGAGACAACTCGAAGAAGAGGCCGCGTCCTGGCAATTCTAAGCCTAAAGCTCCCTCTTCTAAGAAGTTCGAAGGCAGTTGTTACAATTGCGGTTATCCTAGACACATGTCTAAGAACTGTCGCAGGCCTAAGCAGAAAAAGGCCAAGCCGAGTGCCCAACTAGCCGAGAGGGAGCTGACTAGTGATGACCTCGTTGCGGTTATCACTGAAGAAGCTAACATGATCGAGAACCGTGGTCAATGGTTCATCGACACTGCTGCAACCGCCCATGTGTGTGCTGATCGGAGCTTGTTCTCCAAATACCTTCCTTGTGAGGGAAGGAAGTTGAACATGGGAAATCAAGCTTCTTCGGAAGTTGCTGGTACTGGTACGGTTGTCCTCAAAATGACTTCCGGCAAGGAGATCACTCTGAATGAGGTGDTGCACGTTCCGGACATCCGGAAAAACTTAGTCTCTGGTTCAATACTAGTTAGCCGTGGCTTTAGACTTGTATTTGAGGCTAATAAGTTTGTATTGTCTAAGTTTAGGACACCACTAGGTAAGGGTTACCTTACAGATGGTTTGTTCAAACTAAGTGTAATGGCTATACGCCCAAAACAAGTCATTAATAAAATTACTTCTGATTCCTCTTACTTGACTGAGTGCTCTAGCTTATGGCATTGTAGATTAGGCCACGTTAATCTAAATGCAATAAAACGTTTATCAAATCTCAATTTACTTAAGGTAAATGAATTTGTTAATAAAAGTAAGTGTGAAATTTGTGTGGAAGCAAAAATGAATAAATTACCGTTTAAATCAGTAGAAATGAGCACGACACCTTTAGAATTAATTCACACGGATGTATGTGATTTAAAGTTTGTGAAAACTAGAGGTGGTAAAAAGTATTTTATTACTTTTATTGACGATTGCACAAGGTACTGTTACCTTTATCTTTTGAAAGGTAGAGATGAGGCTATTGAAGCTTTCAAGAACTTCAAAAACGAAGCCGAAAATCAACTTAACTGCAAAATTAAATCTATCTGGAGTGATAGAGGAGGGGAATACGTAGCTCCGTTTGAGGAGTTGTGCAACGAAAGTGGCATAATTCATCAAACTACAGCTCCGTACTCACCTCAATCGAACAGAGTTGTAGAACGCAAGAATCGTACTTTGAAAGAGATGATGAATGCGTTGTTGATTAGTTCTGGGTTACCTCAGAACATGTGGGGGAAGCTATTTTAACAGCTAACTATATCCTTAATAAAATTCCACTAAAAGGAAGGGACAAAACTCCCTATGAGTTGTAGAAAGGAAGGAAACCTTCTTACAAATACCTCAAAGTGTGGGGTGTTTAGCGAAGGTAGAAGTGCCTCTACCGAAACAAGTGACAATCGGACCCAAAACGGTTGATTGTATCTTTATTGGTTATGCACTAAATAGAAGCGCCTATCGATTTAGAATCCATAGGTCGGGTGTTCCGGACATGAATGTCGGAAGCACTATTGAGTCAAGGAATGCAATATTCTTTGAAGATATCTATCCTTGTAAGGATAAAGCTGCGTCCAGTTCTAATACTGGTAATGCTGAAGGAACTACAAGTCAAGAACGTGTGGGGGTTGAACCTAAGTCTCGTAAACGACCTGGTTCAGAACTTCGAGCTAAAGTTGCGAAGGACTTCGGTCCTGATTATGTGGTTTTCATGTTGGATGAAGAACCAAATTCTTTGAAAGAAGCTTTCTCACGGACTGATAGTTCATTTTGGAAGGAAGCTGTACAGAGCGAGATCGATTCGATCATGCAGAACCATACTTGGATTCTGACTGACTTACCTGAAGGTTGTAAACCTTTAGGAAGTAAATGGATTCTGAAACAAAAGTTCAGAGTCGATGGATCAATCGATAAGTATAAAGCTCGTTTGGTCGTGAAAGGATTTCTCCAAAAGGAGGGTTATGATTTGTTTGATACATACTCTCCTGTGACGAGAATTACCTCAATCCGGGTGCTTCTAGCGATTGCTGCTTTGCACAATCTAGAGATTCACCAAATGGATGTAAAAACTGCCTTTCTAAATGGCGATTTAGAAGAGGAAATTTACATGGAACAACCCGAAGGTTTTGTTGAACCTGGAAAAGAAAGAAAGGTGTGCAAACTGGTTAAGTCATTATATGGCTTGAAACAAGCACCTTTACAATGGCACTTGAAATTTGACGAAGTGATGATGTCAAATGGCTTCAAGATAAACGAGTGCGACAAGTGTGTCTACATTAAGAATACTAATGACAAATTTGTTATAGTATGTCTTTATGTAGATGATATGTTAATCATGGGCAGCAACCTATAAGTGATTAACGAGACAAAACTCATGCTTAAAAGAAATTTTGACATGAAGGATCTGGGAGTTGCTGACACTATTCTTGGAATAAGAATCATAAGAAATCCAGATGGAATTGTATTATCACAATCTCATTACATTGACAAAGTGATCAAGAAGTTCAATGCACACGACAGTCTTCTAGCAAAAACACCTATGGAACTCGACGTTCACTTGAGTAAAAACAGAGGCGATCCTGTTGCTCAGAAGGACTATGCTAGGATCATTGGATGTTTGATGTACATCTTCAATTGTACAAGACCTGATCTAGCTTGCTCGGTAAACAAACTGAGTCGATATACAAGCAAKCCAAGTGGAGAACACTGGAAAGCGCTTGTCAGTGTTTTGAGGTACTTAAAGTATACTCTAAACTTTGGACTACATTATGGTAGATTCCCCAGGGTACTTGAAGGTTACTGTGATGCAAACTGGATATCCAACACTAAGGACTCTTTGTCTACAAGTGGATATGTGTTTGTAATAGGGGGAGGAGCTGTTTCCTGGAGATCCACTAAACAGACATGTATAGCCCGATCCACCATGGAATCAGAGTTCATCGCTTTGGACAAAGTGGGTGAAGAAGCAGAATGGCTTCGTAACTTTTTAGAAGACATTCCATGTTGGGAGAAACCCGTGCCCCCGGTAATGCTTCACTGCGACAGTCAAGCTGCTATTGGAAGGGCAAGAAGTGGTTTGTATAGCGGTAAGTCTCGACATATTCGTCGGAGACATAACACCGTGAGACTTCTGTTATCGAGTGGGATTATCTCAGTTGACTACGTACGGTCGATAGATAATCTAGCGGATCCATTCACTAAGAACATAACTCGAGATCAGATGTACAAGTTGCTTGAAGAATTGGGAGTGAAATCCACATCTTAAAGATGATTGTAGTGGAAACCCACAAACTTGGTTCAATGGGAAAACTAAACTGCAAAAGTTTGGGTAAGTAAAACTCTACGACCCTATTCCTTAAACGCAAAAGTAGAGTTTATAATCTGTCACGTGGTGAGGTTAAATCTCTGATTTTTAATGAATCTTGTGCAGGTCTTTGACTTGAGCATGACAGAATGCTAATTTAAAGAATCACCTATGTAAGCGAGAAGTGAGGGCCGCTTCTACTGAAGCTTATGAATCCAAAGAAGTTATCCATGGCCAGAAACGGACACAAACGTGAGAACGGAAGAATTCTGACACCTTAGTGGGTTGGTACTATTGTCTAGTATACACAAAGGAGAATAGTTCAAAAATTATATTCACTAATCCGCCAGTATGCTCGGTAGTATTAACTAAGGAGGGTTCAAGGCCACAAGCCACCTATCCCTATTCTCTATTGTCTCTTAAGGACTGAGCTATGTATTTGCATTCATGCATATCGTTTTTGGAGTTTCTCACTCATGTGGGGGATTGTTGTAAATTTGATTAATTCTAATTAAATGGTACAGCAATAATTCATGTTAATGAATTATATAGGATTAATCTACGTGTCGTGTAGATAATCGTAGCATTTTGAATTTCTCAAATCCATTTATTGGTGAGTGAGAAATGATGCTTGGAAGTTGAACGGTTTGCTTTAATGCCTTATCGGTTATCCCACATTGATGGTTAGTCAATGTGGAATAGAGTTTAAAAATGATTACATTTCTTTAATGTACATCAAGTGGGCCAACGGGTATTATGGGCTTTGTGTAAACGAAGCTCACGCGGGCTCTTGGACTTGGGTTAGCCAGTCCGCCTTCGGCGAAGCCGATGGTGGATCCGAGCCCGAGCCCGGTCCCGGACCTCGGTCCTGGGCCTGGGCCTTGGGTCTTGGGCAATTGGTCCGAATTGGCTGGTCCAATTGAGGTGGTCCGTGTGGGGTTCGGGTTCTGACTCAACCCTGGTTTCTTTTTTGAACCTACACGCACCTGAAAAGCTCTGACCGTTACGAAAACGGCTACCTGACCGTTCAGGTCAATAGTCAGACGTTTCCAAACATTTGAATTCAAACATGCAATGTATCTGCACACTGAACTCGTCCAGGTTCATGCTTGATGATGCTGACTGTTTGAACGCCATTAAGGACGTCTTAATGGCAGCTGTAACCTCTGATTTGAACCCCTATAAAAGGGTGAGGCTCCTGCATTTGTTTTTGCACTTTCCATACGAAAAATAACCTGAAGCACCTTAAACTCTCAAGCATAAAGCATACTGTTTTCTGCATTTTATTTCTTACATAGCTCAGACCATTTTCTGTCCAGTTCGCCGAAGCTCTTGTATTTACAGTGCTGTAATACCAGAGACGTTAGTCGTTTTATCTTTGGGGACGAATAGCCAAAATCGAAGAGCACTACCGGGGCTATTTCGTCTTGCGGACAGAGCTCGACTCGACTCGACTATTTTTTACATATTCTGTTTTATTTAATTTTTCCAATTTTGTGATTTTTCATTACATACCTGTTTGTGCTCGATACCTTTTGTAATAGTTCCAACAATTAATACATATATAATTAATATATTTCTTTCTCCGAGCGCGCGTATATGTGCATGTGTTTCGTTCATTGTTAAGGTTAATACTAGTATAGTGATGAGTACAAGCAAATTAATGCGGATGTATTAAATAATTGGGGCGAATTATGTAAATAGAGTGGTTGATTTAATCGCACAATTTTCTTTTTTGAAACTTAAATTGTAAAGGAGATATCATAAGAGGTGGATCTAGTAAAAAAATATTCTATAAAGAAATGGGTAAGATAAATTTAGTAAATAAAATAGTATAAACAAAAAAACTTGGATGATAACCGATATTAATTTGGGAGGGATTCATTTGAACCTTGAATACAAGAAAACAAAAAAAATGTGGGATTGTTTTGCTGCTATACACAAAGGGGGTTGTGAATCGTGATGTTGACCAAAACAGTGGACATTATGGATTTATTGGTATGATACATTTGTAAACAATAATGTCTTAACTGAAACAATCTTTGTAGTTATTTCAGTTTCGAAGACTTTAATTAGTGCCCTTAGGTATAAATTGCTACTTGCGCGCCTGCTACAAAATCTATAATAAATATATAAAAAAAACAAATATTGAAATGACAATACCAAAATTTTCCAGCTCAAAAGGGCAAGACTCTTGTTAGGCCGGACTAACGGATGTTAGGCCAAGATTTCATACCGCTACATTATAGTACAAAAACTATTACATTATAGTGAAAAGTCAATATATCATAATATTAATACAAAAACCAATATATCATAACAGGGGTCAGATATTTATGAAAAAATAATACTTTTGAGTACAAGAACCAATACATCATAGTTCAAAAACTAATACATTAGAGTATCGGGTCAGATGGCCTAACGTGTCATGACCCGTCAATCAGGCCTAACACAAGTCTTTGCCAACATATTATTATTGGAAATTCTATACCTAATATTAAATTAAAAAATAATGATTTTAGTTGTGAATTGGTTGACTTGAATTAAATATCACATAGAATAAATGATTTCATTATATTATAAATGAATTATATCCCATAGCTCTTTATGTAAACCTTTATTTAAGTAACATGACGAAATCTAAATTACATTGAGATATTTGTAGTATAATCTTAAGTTCATCTTTAATTAAGAATTAATAAACAATGTATTATAATTATTTATATGAAAATTTATCAAACATTTGAAAATGTACATAGATTATTTAAATAAGTCAAAAGCATAAGAAATAAATTATAGAATATATAATAAATAAAACATAACAAATCTCATGAAGTAAGATCTTGATACGACCAAAAAGATTGGTGCTTCAAGAATAGGAGGTATTGACCTTATACATGTGATCAGCGACTGGAATAACTTAAAATAATCGTGCAGCGACCTGATTGACCTCCAAAGAACTCTTGGTGACCTGTTAGATCCTGCAAAACAAAACCTAGTCAAGGCGGGGGATGGCCCCAGCGTAGGCCCTCCGATGCCTAAGTTAGATAGGGCTTAAGAGATAGGCGAGAACCTTTAAAGTGAAAGAGATCTCAAAATCGTAAGATGCAGACAATCAACTTACAGTGAAAAGAATGAGCCCTGAGTCCTCTTTATATAGATAAGAAAAGTATTCCCAATCTAAGGTTTCTCTCTCTCTCACCATAATACCATAAATAGCAAAACCGACTTAGAATTAGGATTCCTCATGTACGCTAAGTTCCTATAAACAAAAAGAATCCTTGTTGAATTACTAGATTAGCCATGGGCCAAAAGGCCTATTCATAGACTTAATCTGCTGGGACCCCATAAGATAGCTTGCATTAGCCTGAGAAGGCCCAGAAATCATGAAGCCCAACTCTCAACACCGAGCCACCACTTAGTGCCGAGCTGATATAATAGTACTTATATCAATAGAGGCCGCTACCTCACATAAGAGCTCGCCACTCCTATGCACCAGGTCGCCACCCTTCCAAACAACTCACCCAGCTTCCCCAAAAGGACTCTTTCAAAGAAATGAGGTCGCTTACTAAGATTACTTACCAAAATCCTGGATGTTGACGAAGTTAATATTTGAGATCGTATCAGCTAATCCCCCACATTCTGGTTGGTTGAGGTAAGAAATCAAGTAGAATGTGACAATGAGTTGAGCCCAAAATCAATCCAGCGTGTTCCTTGGTAAAGCGTGAAACCATCAACCATCATTTCCCACTTAATAATATTAAATGCACCTCTGCATCATGTCGGACACGTGTTGCCAACCCATTATCTCGTAATATATTTAGTCCTGTGGGCCCAAAAATGATAGGCCCACAATAAAATCCTACCAACTTCCTGCCTATCGAAACACTTTCTGTCTTTTCAATTTTTACGCCGCCCAATACACAAAATAACCCTTCATCCTCGCTCATCTTCAATTACCCAAAATCAAAGCAAAATATATCATCTTCGTCTGCAAAGACACCCCACAACTTTCTACAAAAAATCACGAAGCACCATCAATCCACTCCAGCGCCGGCAATCAAAACGTTGAGTAAGACTCCCTAATTCCTTATTCTGACAATAATTATCTTAGTTTTTATTTATAATCACTGTATTGCTTAGTGCGATTTTTTGTCTCTTTCCCTCACCATTAATCAACTAATGATGAACATAGATCCTCCTAACTTCACTTCTTCAAACCCCATCCTTACAAACCCAAATGTATCCTCTAACACTGAATCAGCATAAATCCCCCTTAAGCGACCTAGCCGAAAATACAAAGCACCCAAACTTCCACCCACTCTTGCTGATAAATCAAAGGGAGACATACCCTGGACTGAACTTGAGGCTCAAACCCAAGATTTAATCGAGACTAGAGCTATGACTGAAAACATAGACGAAGATCTCCCCTTAACACAACCTGAAACTGAAAATATACTTGAATGCATCCCTGTAATAGAACCTTGAATGCCTTCACCCTCTGAACATTTGCTTGCCAATCCTATAACTATAGTACCCTCATCAGCTAACGCCGACCTGCTCGAACTACCACGAGTTACCAGAGTACCTACGTAAAAACACTAGGTACTCCCAAATTAAGATGAAGAGCTCATAGAAGCTATTAATCTTCCATAAACTGCTAAACTGGTTCGTCCTAACATCCTACAAACGGAACCAAACCATCTTCATGTGAATCATATTAAAATATTCAACGAACTTCTGAGAGCAGGATTCAGATTCCCACCCACTGTTTTCTAATCGCCGTATCAAATAAGTATAGAGTTCCCCTACTCCAAATGACCCCCCAATTCAATCAGGTTTTTAACTTGATATATAATTTTATGTGAGTACTATAATGTACAACCTGACCCAGGATTTTTCCATTTTTGTTTTCTCGTAAAATACCAAAAAGGTTCCTTCTATCTTTCCTCGTGCCATAAGAAGCGCTTCCCTAATAAATCCCTTGTCAAAAGTCCATGATTGGCGAGCTAATTTCTTTTTTGCCCAAAATGCCGAAACCTGGCCATTTCTCACCAAATGGCAAAATCCGACTTCCAAACAAGACACACCCCCTTTATCCAATAATCAATCTATTCTTTACCAATAATACGATGACCTCCTACACAGTTGGATTGCAAAGCCCTGTAATGTGACGAGACTCACAGATTCGGAAGCTATTTTTAGATTTGTAGGTCTTAGCTCGCAACCCATGATCTTGACCAGATCTGAGCTTGGTAGGTTACTACATCATCACAAACTTCGTTAAGCATCACCATCATTTCAATCAAAATAGTTTAACAATCTTCCTTCTTTATGCAAATAATATTATTGATAGATGCTTATCCTTGAGCTCATAGGGAGGTACCACTGTCCAAACTGATCCCAACCCCATAGTAACATCAGCATCGCGACCTTCTATTATCGATGTAGATGAAGAATTAGATCTCGCCAAGGCTGTTAGAGATGGTCGCAAAGAGTTTGTTGACCCGAAGGAGCGTCTGCCTCTTCGAGGGGTATCTAGCAAGGGAAAAGGGAAAAGAAAGGCCAACGAGCAAACTCCTTCGCAACCAGCAGCCCCAACACCTAAACGGCGACGTTTACAAAATCCATTCACTTCTTCTGCTTCAATTCCCCCAAATTTACAGAAGAGTCTAGCTCAATGCATTGGTGCTAATGAGATCAAATATTTTCTTCACAAATACACAACGAACCAGGTAACCCACTACTTCAAAATATTCCGTCTTCACTTCTTATACTCAAATTATATTATTCCTTTATTGGTTCCTTGTGATGCAGTTGGAACCTATGATGGTTGCGCTCTCTGATCACTTATCAGCGACGACATCTGAGAGTGAGCTCCAGAAAACTTATGATGAGCTGGCGGCTCAGGCTGAATACAAACTTAACAACTTTCCCTGACACAAGGAAAATTAAATGAATCACGACGCTAGCTATCAGCTCAAGAAGAAGAGCTCAACATTACTAAGAGCGAACTGGAAACCATGAGGGATGAAGCCACCCGGTTAGGAGGTCGCTTGATTGAGTTAGAAAGGCAGTTGCGACATAATCAAGAACATATGGATGGAGCCATTCGCTTAGCTCACGAGCACAGGGTCATTGAAGGTTGCCGCACTTTCTTGAAGAGCGAAGTGGGTAAAAAGTTCACGAAAGCATACAAAGAAGAAATGTTGAATGTATATAAGAACACAAGTTACTATTTGTCCAAGATGGGAAGAGGAGGTCGAGAATAAATCCACTTTGATATAGAACGGATCAAGGACCAACTCGCAAAGGACAATATCCAAATCGAGCCAAATGCGAAGAGTATAACTGACGAGCTACCCAACTTCTCATTTTAGAAAGGTGACAGAAGCCAATCCACGAAAGCAAAGTGGTGGATCCCTTGCAAGGGTAATGCCATCTTGAAGGCGGGACTTGCTACTGATCTAGAAGCCCCGGTAGACGAGCTCATGTCTGATTGTAATACTGTTTAGCCATTCTAAATCTCCTGCAACTTGGTTCGTAGACATACTTGATTTTAAATGATCATATGTGAGCAATTATAACTTGATATTACTTTCACTTTCCACTGTGCTCAATTCTGTTTAGCACAACCTACTATAAGAGGATTATCATAAGTGCATTCTCAATCATGAATAATACCAATCAGAGAGTGGTTAGCTCGTCAAATCATAATGAGGGTAAACCAGAGATAACCAAGATCATACTTAGCTCCCCAAACTATTTACACCAAGCTAAACAAGCCATATAAGACCAAATGACACACACAAACCAAATAGAGCGCATAAGACCAAACCAAATCTAACATTTAAGGAGTAAAAAAATACAACACGTAAGACCAAAATAAGTTCATCACGTAAGGGCACATAGTTGAAAGAAAATATGTAAACCAAACATGTTTCCTCGCAAAATATCCCAGAATAAGTGAATCAAACATATTCAAGGACAGGTAAGAGTATGTAAATCAAACATACCCCCACACAAGAAAACCTATTTATTGTAACATACATAATTCCCATCGCCGACCTAGAAAAAACATTGGGATTTCAATCATACTCATAAGAAATCATAGAACACATCCAATGCCATAATAAATCATTTATTCATTATTTAAAAATATTAGCCCATGATGGGTAAAAGTGCGATACGCATATAAGTTCACCGCTGACCTAAAGGAGCGTCAGTTCATGATAAATAAATAGAGATAAATATGAGAAGTATGAGCCCATCGTCCAGAGAGATGGCAGCTACTCCAGCCGCTTAATAAAGCTATCTTCAGGCAGGCATGTTCCCGATGCTTTCTCCCGTGATAATCTCATGAGTTTTTCATGAAACCGGACGTGCTCTTCTTCTTGTCTTAGTTTTTTGGAGCCAAGCATTATTTCCTGCGTATCTTCAGCCCTTCCTCTTTTATTTTGACTCTTAACTTTCCTGACCATCATCTGGTAAGATGATCTAGGGACCTGCTGTTCTGATATCACTTCTCCTACTTTATCTCCAGCTAGATACTTGATACTCATGTGGTAAGTAGAAGTAATTGCCTGGAATGCATTGAGGGAAGGTCGCCCCAATATTGCTTTGTACGCCGAGTTCCCTTTGATGATTTATAATTTCACGTCCTTCCTTACACCCAGTTCCCCTTTTCACAAAATCACTGGGAGTGCTAGCTCGCCTTCAGTAATAACCTGCGCACCATTAAAAGTGTAAATTAGAGTTTTACTGGTTGTACCTTTGCCTTTATGTTCATATGTTCTAGGAATTTTAGGTATATGATGTTGACTGAGCTCCCGTTATTCAAAAATACCCTTACGACCTCATATCCTGTTATTTCAGCTTCGATCACCAGCTCATCATTATGTTCCTCTTGCAGGCCGCGTCGTTCATCGGGGATGGATGAGATTATTGGTATCGAGACCGGGGGTCGTCTATTGATGGCAGCGACCTCACATGGTCCAGGGTGGGCTGCCTTCGCATGTCTTTTTCGTGCATTGTTTGTATCCCCATACGTGGGTCCTCCTGAAATCATGTTGATCTTCCCCTTATTATTCCCACCTACCCTTCTTTGTTCCTTGCGCGTTTGACCATTATGATGTGCTTGCTCTCCACCCTGGTTCAGAGGCAGACCTCCAGGAGGTGGTGAAGGTAATGGCTGTGCTTGTTCTCGTGGCTCCCTGTTCCTTTATATAACCTCCTTCAAGTGACCAGCTTTAATGAGCCTTTCAATTTCATCTCGCAAGTGCCTGCAGTGCTAGGTTGCATGTCCGTAATTATTATGGAACCTACAAAAGAACTCAGATTTAAGATTAATAATAGGTCACGTATAACTTTTAGGCCACCTGATAGCATCGGGTATTTTTCACTCCATGTGAACACCTTAGCGACTGGATACGCTAAGGGTGTAAAATCTTATTCTCTCCATTATCTCTTATCAGGTTTGGTCGTCGTTCTATCACCTGTTCCCATGGTTAAAAGTCCTCGGACAGTCCGCTTGGTTCCCTCCCAGGATCCGACCTATTGGAAATGACCTTTTTTGGGTTCACGACCTCTACTACAAAGCGTAGTCTATATTGATCCTCAGTCTCCTCCACTTGTATATACTTATCGCACCTATCCAGGAATTCTTCATATGTTTGCACAGGTCGCTTAGCTAGAAATTTACGCAGATCCTCCCTTCTCAACACTTGTTATAATGCTCCAGCCTTCATTTCATCGGTTGTTGTTGGCACTACTAAAGTAGCTCTAGTAAACCGATTGATATAATCTTTCAGACTTTCCTTTGGTTATACCTTTGCGAAAATAGATTACGCGGTCTTTATGTAGTTTAGCACTAGCAAAATGCTCTAAGAAGCTCGCTTTCATAACTTGGAAGTTGGTGATTTTTCCTAGTGCTAACTAATGAAACCAGTCTTGTCTTATTCCTTTCAATGTAGACAAAAAAGCTCGGCATGCTACACCGTCTGTGTAATGCCTTAACACTGCCTCATTTTTGAAACCTTTTATGTGTCACGTGGGATCTGATAACCCATCATACTGAAGTTCTAATGCCTTATATCCACGAGGTAATCTAGCTCTCAATATCCTGTCTGAGAAAGTATGTCCCCAAGATTCCTCAGATCCTGTCCCATCGAAATGCCTTTGCAAAGCTAATAATGCTTCTTGTATGTCTTTGAATGCCCGAGTACCTAGTCCCACATCCCCATCACCATCTTCATCATAATGTCAAGCCCGATGTTTATAAGATTTCCTTGCTGGCTCATAATCTGTGAACATTTCTTCACTATTACTATCGTCCTCCTCCTCTTCATAATGTCTGTCTTGGCGTCTGTAGGATTTTCGCCGCGACCCATCACCCATGAGTCGCCCATACTTAAAATCATGTTTCGTGTCATACTGGTGATCTCTTTGCTTCCCTGGTTGACCACGCAATCCTTCATCCATGTGTTGGCAATCTTTGACATGATCGTCATCAGATTAGGACATGAAGTCCATCGGATATCGGTATTTACTTGGACTTTTAAGTAGGTCGTCACTTCATGTCCTTGGTGAGGGTTCTCTGCTCCATTTCTGCTCTTCAGTTAACTTCTTTGGCACATACTCATCATGATTCCTGCCTTCCTCTCCTTTTTTGTCCTCCTTTAGATCAACCTTTTCTTTTCCTTTTTCGTTTTTGTGTACCTTACCAGCTAGGATTTCATCTAACTTTTATTATTTATCTAGTGATACCAATCATATCAAGCTATCAAGGAGCCCCTTGTCAACATAACAGGGTTTTTTACTTGGCAACTTTGTCCATTCCCTTGTCCCTATATGGATAGCTCTTTGTCTGGTTACTTCCGGCGTTCTTTTCTTATGTTCTCCTTTTGGTATTTTCGTCTTATGTTTTCCTGGTGAGGATGGTGGTGTGGTCGTTGTTTGATGCACAACGTCTCCTTGTGGTGGTTTTTGTTCATTCCCTATGTTTCCATCTTTTTCTTTGCTTGTGTCCTCCTCAAAGTCCGAATTTCGAGGTGTGGCCTTGTTTTGCATGTAATTGTTGTGTTTTTCCTCATGTTTTTAGTTAGGATTTAGCGTCGTGTCTAGTAGTTTCGAGTAGTTTTTCATTAGTTTTAAGACTTTTTCTCGTTGATCTGCCTTTTGACTTTAAGAGTACGATATGTGAGGTGTTTGCGCTATTTTTGGGTTTTTAAGCTTGAATTCTTATTTTGTAGGTGGCTAAAAGGATTATATTCGCTCGGTGGATGTCTCAGTTGTCGTAATACAAGAATAACTCCAAAACCAGTTGTGACATTTGCCTCCACCCTATACCATTGGAAAGATGAGAGAATTTTCTAAAACCTTTTTGTTTACAACAATTCCAAATTTTGAGTCTAAGAATGGTAAAAAGCAGCTTTAAGTGGAGACAGTTCGTCGTCACCTCGCTTGTGGCAGGTTTTGGTGCGGAGCCCATAACTCTCGGAGGAAAATTTAAAATGACACAAGTCAAACTCCAGATGATAGACAAGAAAAAGGGCTACATTCCATATGAAGACATCATTGGATAATTCCGTAAAACTCTCAGTCGATTGACTGGATTTCTGTCGATCGACTGCTCAGCAGAGAGTTGGCTGTTCGAGACTGGGCAGTCGATCGACTGCGGCACTGAGACTTCGGGATTTTTGAGCGTTTTTGATGGTTTTGCCCCTACAAACAAGTATATAAAGCCTACATCTTGCACCTATGAAGATAGAACTCTCTTCCCAACCCAAGCTAAGGTTTGGGATCAAAATTACTCTCAAGCTCTTGGATAATTCTCTTTTCTTAGGTTTTAGATTCAATTTCAAGATTTGATGTAATTTCTTTTTCTAGTTTTAGATTTACTTTCATGCTTGGCCTTGGGTTTGTAAGCCTAAGAAGAYTCCAAATACTCCTTTGGATAGTTACTTTTGATGCAATTACATTCAAGCTTTGTTTCATTTCTTAATTCAAGTAAGTTTCCTTTCAATTTCATGTTTTATGCTTTAATTTCATGCTTTGTTCTTCATTTCCATGCTTGTTCTTCATGTTATGCTTTTTGCCTTAGCACCTTGATTTCTTGTTAGATCTTAAGAATTGGATATGGAATCTAGATGAGTGACACATCTAGATCATAGATCGAGTCTTAGATCGTCTTGATTTCAAGTTTTTCCTATACTTTATTTGCAATTTTATTTTCATGCATAGTTTTAGGTTAAATCTTAGATCTAGGTTTTGTTGCTTGTTATTTTTCTTAAAGTTTTGAACTTTCTCGTCAACTTTTCTTGCTCTTTCTATTTGTGCTTTCAATTTTTGCTAATTTGCATTATTTAGGATTTTATGCATAGTTGTACCTTGTACTTGCATGCTTGTACTTGGTGAAACATTGCATTTTCTTGCTTATTTTCCTTATTGCTTTGCATTTCCATATTGAGGCATCCGACGTGGCATCCGACCAACTTGCATTTCAATTCCTAGTTTAGTTTAGATTGTTTATTTGCTTTATTCTCATTTTCCTTTTATTTTCAAAAGCTTGAAACACATAGAAACCTTCAATTGAATCGATCTCCGATAATACCAAGCCATGAACCCGTTGAGATATTTTCAACACCACTAAAACTATGAAAACAGGCCTCTCTTCCCTTCATAGTTTTTCTCTCCATTTTTTTTACGACTGTATCTCACGTCTTTTTTCTCAAGGATTCGATGTCCCTCTTTCCCACAGACGACACCACTTGATGTGACCAAAAAGATTGGTGCTTCAAGAATAAGGGGTACTGACCTTATATGTGTGGTCAACAACCTAATTGATCTCCAAAGGACACTTGGTGACCTGTTAGATCCTACAAAAAAAAACCTAGCTAAGGCGGAGGATGGCCCCGACATAGGCCCTTCGATGCCTAAGTTAGATAGTGCTTAAGAGATAGGTAAGAACCTTTAAAGTGAGAGAGATTTCAAAATCGTAAGATGCAAAGAATCAACTTAGAGAGAAAAGAATGAGGCCTGAGTCCTCTTTATATATATAAGAGAAGTATTCCCAATCTAGGGTTTCCCTCTCCCACTATAATACCATAAATAGCACAACCAACTTAGAATTATGATTCCTCCTGTATGCTAAGTTCTCATAAACAATAGGATCCTTGTTGGTTTAATAGATTAGCCATGGGCCAAGAGGCCTGTTCATAGACTTAGTCTGCCGGGACCCCATTCGATAGCTTGTATTAGCCTGAGAAGGCCCAGAGATCATGAAGCCCAACTCTCAACACTGAACCACCACTCAGTGTCGAGCTTATATAATAGTACTTATATCAAAAGAGGTCGTTGTTTTGCATATAATTGCAGTTATTTTCTCGTGTTTTTAGTTAGGGTTTAATGTCGATTTTAGTAGTTTTGAGTCATGTTTAATTAGATTTTTCATTTGTTTTCTTGTTTTTGTTATTTTACGTGTTTTTAGTTGATTTTATATTTAATTGGTTAAATTGTTTTAATTAAATTGAGGTTTGGTGAAATTCTTGGGTTTTTATGTTCAAAATCTTATTTTTATAGGTAAAGGCATTGCGGGCCAAGAATTATAACTTTGGCGCACATCAATATCCAAGCCAAACTTGACGCCAAGAGCATGCTCCAATTGAGAAAACGTTCTGGAATACTAGCCAAGGCACGCTGGCGCACGCCAAACTTGACGACAAGCCTTTGCGTAGGCAAAAGTTGACGCCAGCGTCCACTAAATCTCTCGCCGCGCCAGCGCATGCCAAGGTCGAAGTCAGAGTGCACGACAAGTTGACACCAGCGTCAGCCAAATCTCTCACCGCGCCAGCGAACGCCAAAGTCGATGCTAGAGTTGACGCCAAAGTCGTCGCCAGCGCCCGCCAAATCTCTTGCCACACCAGCGAACACCAAAGTCGACGCTAGAATTGATGCCAAAATCGCCGCCAGCTCTCCCCATGTCTCACGCCAAGCTCAACACCTGCGCCCGGGCTCAGCCACTACACTGAACCACATCGAGCCAATTTGAGTAAGATTGAGCCAAAAGGGGCTAGCCACGGGTCAAACTTTGTCAAACCCGAGAATTTCAAGCCTCTAAGGTTATTTTGGCCCATTTAAACCCAACTAAACCTAGTATAAATAGACTCAACTCTCATTTTGTAGATTATTACTCAAATTTTAAAAACTCTTGCATAAGTTTTAGAATATTTTCTCTCTCTTGTTCTTAGTTTAATTTTGAAGATTGCCTTGGGTTTGTAAGCTCAAGATGAATCCAAGTACTCCCTCGGGTTTTTACTTTGATGCAATTTAATTCAAGCTTGTTTCTTCTTCTCTTTAATTCAAGTAAACTTTCTTTTATTTTTATGCTTTGTTCTTCAATTTCATGCTTGTTCTTTAATTTTGTGCCTTTTGTCTTAGCTCTTTGATTTCTTGCTTGATCTTGTGAATCGTCCATGGAATATAGATGAGTGACATGTCTAGGTCATAGATCGAGTCCTTGATCGTTTAATCTCACACAATTTCATATGCTTAATGTTGATTTTTTATTTTCATGCATTGTTTCATGCTAAATCTAATGCTTTGTTGCTTGTTTATTTACGTACAGTTTTAAACTTTGACGTCAACTTTCAATGCTTTTTCTATATATGCTTTCGATTTGTGCTAATTTTTATTATTCAAGTTTTTATGTTCATGCAAGTATGGTTGTACCTTGAGCTTTAATACTTGTACTCGGTGAAACATTGCTTGTTTTTGCTTAATTTTCATTTTTGCTTGCATTTTCTATTAAGGTACACGACCGAGGTATCTGACCAATTGAATTCTTACGATCGAATCGATTTTCGATAATACCAAGCCATGAACCCCTTTATTTTCCAAAACCACTAAAACTACTCTTTCAAAATGGCGCCGTTGCCGGGGAATACTAGCCCTGTGAACTTGATGAAGAGAAAAACTAGATTTGGAATTGGTTTGTGGAGTGAAATCGATTTGATTGGGCTAGCTTGTGAAAGAGAAGGATTGGTTTGAGAAGAGCTGGAGTTAGTACTTGTTCTCTCACCCCTTTCTGTTGGAATCCCTTTGTGATTAAATCCCACGCCTATTTTGTTATATTGGTTTGGCGTGATGTAGCGAGGACTTAGGCGAGAACTTAGGCGCCAGGTTTGGCATCGCTTTTGGAAAGCACCATCAGTGAGCATGGTGTCACTTTTAGCGTGCGGATGCGAGGACTTAGGCGCCAGGTTTGGCGTCGCTTTTGGCGTGCGGATGCGAGGACGTGGGCGCCAGGTTTGGCATCGCTTTTGGAAAGCACCAGCAGCGAGCGTGGCGTCACTTTTGGCATGGGGAGGCGAGCTTTGGCTAGTATTCCAGAGAGTTATCCATTTAGGAGCTTGCTTTTGACACCAGTTTTGTTACCTATGAAGCAGTTAAGCGTGTCCGAACTCGTCTTCCTTAGACTTTCGTCACCCACAACGTTCAATCTAGCAAATAAGCACATCCTCAAATTAATTAAACTCAATTAACCGAAAAATGTTAAAAATCAAAAAGAGAGTACAAAAGCAAGCAAGAAAGGAAAGTGAAGATAAAAGAAGGGAAGGAAAAAAAAAGAACTTGGGTTGCTTCCCAAGAAGCGCTTGTTTTACGTCGTTAGCTTGACGAACTCTCTTTCTTTTCATTGTGATGTGGCGGTGGGAGGGTCCAATATGAGAGCAATGTCGATTCAATCCGAGAGCGAAGAGGAGGATGATGATTATTTCGACCCAAGTCGTCCGTCATTTGCAAAAGGTGGCGAGTCTGTTGCTCCCATTCATTGGTACGAGGGCGATGATTCCGAGAGCGATGAGTAAGTGATGCGGAGGAAAAAAAAAAGCACGGCCCTTTTTACTCTCTTGATTTCGTAGTTTATTTGGATTTGTAATATATGTTTAATATTTGGTACTTTTGTATTAGTTTGGAGACGTCCGGACATTTATTGTATGACTTCGTATGCTCGTTTGCCCTATGTAATTGATTTAGAGTGTTTTTAATAGTTTCTCTTGTGACGTGTTTTGTTTTTTTCGACTCCAACCGTGATTGCTTTGTTAAGATAATAGCGTTCATGAAGCCGGGAGAACCACACAGTGTTCGGATTGCTCGGGTTACTAGATTGTTTAAGTGGACCCCACCGAGCTCGACAAAACTCGCTCGAATAAGGAAGTTTCTTATTCACACACCCCCTCATTATTTGTTTCGAATTGATATACAATGGAGACATTGCACGGTATTAAGTGTGGGGTGGTGGGTAATTAGTTTTTAAATTCGAGTTTTGACGATGTGATGAATTCTTGGCGAAGTGACGCTTCCTATTTGTGCATATTGTGGTTGAGTCGATTTTTAGGGCTCGTGTATGTTAATTACAAGTCTAAACAATTCCCACATGCTTTGAAATTTGAATAGTTTACTTGTCGAGTTTTTGCATGCTTATAGCCTCTTGTGTGAGGGGTTGAATTTTTCTGCTTCGTCCAAAACCCAACTATATATATATAATCAATATTTACTCATGAAAAGATTGCAAATCTCTAAAATCTCTTTTGATTTTTTTTCCAAAACCCGGTGCAATTAATTATCAATTTTGCTTGCATTTTTATGGAAATTGCATTGAGGAGGCTTGACTTTGCTCGTACATGATTGAATTTGGAAATGACCTCGAGGCACATATATCACCCTTATTCCGTCCATATCCAAATATATATGCTACTTAAAAATCCCAAATGAGCCCCCTTGAGCCCATGCCCCATTTCTTGTTAGCCGAACTCTATTTTAGCTTTTATATCTTCATAAGGTGAGAGTGTATGATTAGTTGACGAGAAATGTGAGGGAAATCGATTGTGGGTTTCGGGTTTTGAGTTGCTTATATACAAGAAAAAAAGAGAATAATACTCCAACACAAATCACGAAAAGTAATAAAGCGTGCGTTCAAATGAAAAGCCTAATTCAAAAGGCTAAGTTTAGTAAAAAGAAGCAAATTCAAAAAACTTCTAAGTATTGTGAAATAAAGTCGAAAAAGTGTGTGAGTATACGAAAGGATTTCGAACGAGAGTTTGGTGAATTGGGAAGGGTGAAGCGATCATAAGCTTCGGGTTTTAGAAATTAGGATTTTGTGTGTTATTGATCGCGTTTGATCGTGTGTTAGCCACTATATCCAAATGTTCCATACCTTACTAAAGAGACAACATTACAACCCAAAATGAAGACCTCTTTCGATTCTTATTTGGTCATGTACTATGAGCAATTTTGAGCGTTTGATTTGTGAAATCTTGACAAGGTGCATGTAATGACCGACTTGAGCATAAACACGTCCAATATGCTAAACACTTGAGTGAATTGAGCGAACACCCTCAAATTTCCTTTGAGAGGAAGCCATCGATTTGGCTTGTATTTGAGAAAGAGAAATACGAGCAATGCTTGACGATAGCGAGTCAATGTTGATAACCCCATCATATTAATAAGGATAAGCACAAGGATTTTTCTTTTTACATAATGTTCCTTGCATGTACATTCTTGATTCTTTTCGTTGGTCAAGGACGAACAAACCGATAAGTGTGGGGTGGTTGTTTTGCATATAATTGCGGTTATTTTCTCATGTTTTTAGTTAGGGTTTAATATCGATTCTAGTAGTTTTGAGTCATGTTTAATTAGGTTTTTCGTTTGTTTTCTTATTTTTCGTGATTTTAGTTGATTTCATATTTAATTGGGTTAAATGGTTTCAATTAAATTGAGGTTTGGTGAAATTCTTGGGTTTTTATGTTCAAAATTCTAGTTTTATAGGTAAAGGCATTGAAGGCCAAGAATTATAATTTTGGCGCACGCCAATATCCATGCCAAACTTGATGCCAAGAGCATGCTCCAATTGAGAAAACGTTCTGGAATACTAGCCAAGGCACGCTGGCGCATGCCAAGTTGACGCCAGCGTCAGCCAAATCTTTCGCCACGCCAGCGTCCGCCAAATCTCTCGTCGCGCCAGCGCACGCTTGGTGAAACATTGCTTGTTTTTGCTTAATTTTCATTTTTTCTTGCATTTTCTATTAAGGTACACGACCGAGGCATCTGACCAATTTGCTATTTCAATTTCTAGTTTAATTTAGTTAGTTTAATTGCTTTATTTTTATTTTCCTTTTATTTTTTCAAGCTACAAACACATTGAATTCTTACGATCGAATCGATTTTCGATAATATCAAGTCATGAACCCCTTTATTTTCCAAAACCACTAAAACTACTCTTTCAGTCGCTACTTCGCATAAGAGCTCGTTACTCCTATGCACCAGGTCGCTACCCTTCCAAACAGCTCACCCAGCTTCCCCAAAAGGACTCCTCCTAAGAAATGAGTTCGCTTACTAAGATTAGGGGTGTGCATCGGTCAGTTCTGTCGACCGAACCGACCGAAATGTCAAAATCGAATTGACCGAATTCGGTCGTTGGTCGAACCGAACCGACCGAAAAAATTTGAAAACCCGAACCGAACCAAACCGAAATATTTCGGTCGATTTCAGGCCGAACCGATTTCCTCTTTTTTTTTAATTCCTAATTCTAAGCCAGGAAAATAAATTAATAAAATATATAATTAATATATTATATTTTATATATATATATGTGTGTATATATATATACATATATATATATAATTCGGTCGGTTCGGTTATATAATATATATATATATATATATATATATATATATATATATATATAATTCGGTCGGTTCGGTTATATCGGTTTTTTTGGTGTCAAAGCGAAACCGACCGAATTGACCGAAATTCTTACGACCGAAAACCGAAAACTGAACCGCCGATCGAAAAACCGAACCGAATTATACTATTCGGTCGGTTCGGTTTTTGGTCGAATTTCGCACACTCCTAACTAAGATTACTTACCAAAATTCTGGCATGTTGACGACGGGAATATTTGATTTCGTATCCAGATCTAGAAGCTATTTAATAAATAAATTCAATAAATTTAAAAATTATTAGATAAGACTGACCACATTAAAATTAAAAAAAAATCACAACACTAAAAATAATCATATAAAATTGGTCTATATATTAATTATCTATTAAATTATCAAATACCATAAAAGAAAATTCCAAAATTAACAAAGAACGAGATAAATAAAATTAAAGAAACCGGAAAATGAAGTTAATGTTGTTAGTATCTTGGCATTTTTTGTCTCACGCAATCTAGAGAAAGTGAAAATGAAGACAACAAATATAATAGATGAGTGATATTTATTACATGCACCAAACATTTAACTCAAAATAAGATATATCGATGGCCTAATTTCAAGATCAATTGCCATATCAGATGGTAAACTGCACAATATAAACATATATATAAACAAATTTAATAATTTATATGAGAACCTTATAATTGAAAATCATAGACATTTATGTGTGTCTATATAAATTTAGAAATAATATAATTAAAATATATTTAAATTCATATATTATATTATCAAACATCATAAAAATGATAGAAAAAGAAAAATAAATTTAATATTATTATAATATTGATATCTTTGTCTCATGTAAGTTAAATGAGAAAAAAATATAATTATTGAAAGGGATGAGAACAACTATTCCATTCATAAGTAAGAAGTATGGGCCAACCGCGGATCATCGTATCAGTTGTTGGCTTATTCAAAATTATTATAATATACATGTACATATATATATATATATATATATATATATATATATATATATATATATACACACGCAAAGAGACCTTTTCCTAAATAATGTATTAAAAAGTAATTAAACAATTTACATACAAATATTTGAAAATAATAAGCATTCATAAACTTTAATAACAAACATTTTGGCACAATTTATTTAATAATAATAATATTTCATAAACCTTGAAAAATATAATTCAAACATGTTCCACATATAAAATGACAAATATAAAAACTACAGTTTTAATGAAGAAGAAAAAAATACAATTAAAAAAAATAAATTTATTGTTTTTATTATTTTGGTGCTTGTCTGACATGAGCTAAATAACGTTAAGTGGAAACAAAGTGTGAAAAAGAAGGGATAAGAAAAAAAAAATCAAGCATAATAAACATGGCTCAAAAAGGATAAATGGACGAGCCAAATGTGTGGATCAATTGTTAAAATGGGTAGGCAAACACTCAAATCTGACGGTTACACGGGTCATATACAGTGTGACGGATCCAAATCCTGTTCAAACCCGCATCCAGTCTGGTAGTAAATCGGATCTCACATAAGAGAAAAAAAAAAAAAAAAGAAGAAGAAATCGGCATTCTTTCTTCTTCTCTCCTCTCTCTTGCTGAGAAAATCTCCGATTCAAATCCCAGCAACACCTTTACTGCGCTTCGTCAACTGCTGGACAAAATCTTATGGTCTTTCTTACTTCTCATCTCCATCTCTCTTTCTCTTTCCCAGTTTTTTTTTTCTTAGTTTCTCGACATCACCGAGAAATTGAGTAGCAAACGCGAGATTGGCCATCGGAATTCTGCAAACCAACCGAGAAATTGATTTGCAAACGCGAGATGGGCCATCGAAATTCTGCAAACCAACCGCCTACTTCCGTCTGGACTCCCAATTTCTACTTCTCCGTCAACATTCCAGGAGCGAGCAGGGTACATTTTGTAAACCCTAGGGTTCTCGTAATTTATCTATGTAGTTATTCTACTATTTTTAGTCGAGTCCTTTTTAGTTAAGAATTTAGGTTTTGTTCTAAACTGTCAATTTTATTTCTTGGTTGATCAATTTTAGGGTTTTGGGGCGATTAGATCGATTTTAGAATCTGATTTTAGCATATTTTTAAAAATATAGTTTGTATTTTAGAGCTATGATTATGTTTAATATCAGGTTTTGTAATGCACTTCTGAAAATGATTGGATTAAGGGATTTGCTCGTTTTACAAGATAAGAAATGAAAGATGCATAAAATTCTGATATTATTTCATATCAGATAATTCGTTGAAGAAAGCATTTTGGTTGAATTACAACCAAAATAAGAGTCCATTGTCTTCAGCATTGCAAGGAACTTATCACATGAGAGCTGGTTCTAATTTGTTTCTTCAAGTTTTGATATTAAAATTTGAATTAGTAACAAAATATACCAAGTTTTTTTAGTTAAATTGAATATATGACATGGAAATTAAGTCGGGAGCTATGCTGGAGACAATGATGAATATGTTGTCAACGTCTAATCACTCTTCAGTTATCGCAATAACCTTGTTTGTGATACTGCTTTGTGCATGTATTGTGATTGGTCATCTGTTGGAGGAAAACGGTTAGATGATACGCATGCTGAGAGACGGCTGCACCAGATGATGTTTGCTGACAGGGATTACGAGCGAGACCCGATCGTCGAGACGTGTGATGTCGATTCGCTTGTTGTTTCGGTTCAGGATTATTTCCAGAGGAACTATTTGGTGGTGAACGTTCATTACAAGGATCAGACGGACCTTCTGTATGACATGGTGTGCACGTTGACCGATATGGAATACGTTGTTTTTCATGCCACCGTTGACACGTCAGCAAATAGAGCGTCTTTAGTATATTTCTCAGTGCAGTGCATGCTGTCTTATTATTAATTAAAAAGTGAAACTAAATGAACATATTATCCTAACCAGAATCAGGGGTAAAATAGTATAGATTAGATGACGTTTATTGTTTAGAAGTGAGAATCTTTGCTTAAATATTTGTTGTTGATGTTTGTGCAAGAATTCTTTATTAAGCACATGGATGGATCCCCGATAAGTTCGGAAACTGAAAAGCAGCGAGTGATTCTGTGCTTACGTGCTGCGATTGAAAGGAGGGCATCTCAGGTGCTGTGCTTGTTCCTTTACGCTATATATGTGAATAAGAATCATTTAGGTTAACTACACGTCACATTTCTTATTACAGTAATGTCGCTCGCATAATATGTTTTGCAACGTGTTAAATTAGTATCTCAATTATTTAATATTTAAAATTAATTAATAAAATYTTGRTGTGTAATGAATCACAYGGTGTGASACTTGAGCTGTGTACATRCAATAGAAAGGTCTCCTAGCTGARGTGACACGAACATTCCGTGAAAATGGGCTAAATGTCACGAGGGCCGAGATATCGATGGCAACGGACAAGGCACTAAACAAGTGTATTGAGATCCACTTTTCCTCTCCATTCTTTGATTTCTCACTCTTTCTCATTTCTCCATCGAAAAATCCATTCACATTCAAATTGATTGATTAAGGCCGAGTTATTTTGTTTTGCCTATTGTGTCGTGATTTTTTCTGTGTTTTCAGAAAAGGGCTATGGAGCGAGAGAACACACAAAACAGGAAGAGAACGAGAGACGAGAAAAGAGAGCCCGACCACAACAACGAAGCCAAGAGATCGTCGCCTGAAAGGGTGCGCGATTCTTACGAAAATTATGATCAGACGCAATACGAATTTTGTGATGGGTTTGGAGTTTTCGACTTTCCGTGGCTCAAAGAAGGCGTGATCTTCATAGCCGACGAATGTTTGGGAACCGAAGAAAAGTTTGTGCCTTATTCATATCTGGATGAGGCTTTTGCAGCAAATTTTGATGTGCAAAATTTATTTTCTTATTCTCCAGCAGAATATAATTTCCATGACAAGAAGTTAGGTGATGAAGACGGGTTTTGGTCGTTAGAAATCGATGATTTCGAACGATTCGATTGCATTTGGGGTTGTCCATGTGATCAGCCTCTTGACATTGGTTTGAACAAGCCCTCGTTAATTAATTAGTGCAAATAATTCATTCATGCTTTTGTTTTTCTACACTAAATTACGAAGAACATGTCAAAAGTACTAAATTTCTGGAGAGAAGTAGGAATCACGCGTCTAGCATTTCATTTCCAATCATCCTTAGATTTTTGCACATTTGTGTGTGTGTGTGTGTGTGTGTTTTTTATAATTATTAAAAAAATCAAGGTTAGCTAGCATATAAAATAGAACTAGTAGCATTAAGCCTTAAAGTTTGATTTAACATGTGATCTGGGTTCTAGAGGCAATCGAAAGAAAAGCTTGTTTTTATATATATATATTAAAATAAAAATAACTTGTAAAGGGCTCCAATTATTGAGCAAAAACAAGTATTGTAGGATAGGTAAAGGCTTCATATTTAAATCATGTATCCAGTAAAAAACATATATTTTTTGCTTCTTGATGGTCATTTTGTAAACAGTAATTGGATTTTTTATTTTTTATTTCCTAAAAGAGGTTTAATTTAGTAGTTAGTTGATTGTAGTTGGGTTTGGTTGGTTGGGTGATTGATGCATACCATGTAGGTAGAAGAAGACACACACACAAAGACAAAGGTGGTCGCTGAGCTCTATAATAATGTTGGTTATTGATCACTTTGTCAAAGTACACTTAAAAGTGCAAAAGTGATGCATTTAGATCCATAAGTGACACTAATTGTGATAAAAGTTTTGAGTAATGCACTTTTATGTATGTTTTATTTAGTATAATTTAAAGTATGGAACATTAATATTTAGTTTGATTATAATGTTATTGGTTTATATAGAAGATAAAATATATTTGAAGCCAAAAGTGACACTTTTAGAGCCAAAAGTGACACTAATAATGGAAAAAGTGACAGTGTTATATTTTTAATTAAAATTTTACAATATGATATGTAAAGTAACTATTTTTAGATGTTAATACTTAGTTTGATTGTAATGTTATTGGTTTATATAGAAGATAAAAATATATTTGAAGTAAAAAAGTGACACTTTTAGAGCCAAAAGTGACACTAGTAATGGAAAAAGTGACAGTGTTATATTTTTTATTAAATTTCTTATTACCGATGATATGTAAAAGTGACTGTTTTTAGTGTAAAAGTGACACTTTGAACTGAAAAAGTGACAATATTAATTGTTGAAAAAGCGACACTTTCTAGTAGTTGATAGTAATCGTTATTTTATTAATTTTTTTTCCCTGTAAAAAACTGTCACATTTGCACCGAAATATGTTACTATTGGTTTTTTGCATAAAAAAGAGTTGCTAAACAAATTATAGTAGTCAAGTTATAATACTGTCACTTCTTAAGATATTACTGTCACTTTATAAATAAAAAGTATCACTTTCTAATAATTGATAGTAATCGTTATTTTTTATGTTTTTTTCTTGTAAAAAACTGTCACATTTGCACCAAAATATGTCACTTTTGTCCAAACAAGTGTCACTTTGGATTTATTGCCGAAAAAGAGTTGCTACAAAAATTGTAGCAGTCATGTTATAATACCGTCACTTCTTAAGATATTACTGTCACTTCATAAATAAAAAGTGTCACTTTCTAATAGTTGATAGTAATCATTATTTTTTATATTTTTTTCCTATAAAAAAACTGTCACATTTGCACCAAAATATGTCATTTTTGATTTTTTGCAGAAAAAGAGTTGCTACACAAATTATAGTAGTCAAATTATAATACTGTCACTTCTTAAAATATTACTGTCACTTTATAAATAAAAAGTGTAACTTTCTAATAATTGATAGTAATCATTATTTTTTATTCTTTAAAAAACTGCACATTTGCACCAAAATATGTCACTCTTGTCAAACAAGTGTCACTTTTGATATTTTACAGAAAAAGAGTTGCTACACAAATTATAGTAGTTAAATTATAATACCGTCACTTCTTAAGATATTACTGTTACTTTATGAATAAAAAATGTCAAATTCTAATAGTTGATAGTAATCATTATTTTTTGTTTTTTTTTCCCTTGTAAAATCATAATAAGCATTTGACAAAAAAAAATAACAGTCTGCACTAAAATACGTCACTTTTTCACTTAATATTGTCACTTTTTCATTAAAATGTATCACTTTTCCACTTAATATTGTCATTTTTTCTCTCAAAATTTAATTCTTACACATTATATTATAATCAATTATTTATATTATCACATTTTCTCTAAACTTGACACTTTTTCAATAAAACTTGTCACTTTGGCACAAAAAACTATCACTTTTACGTTAACATAAAAGTCATACTTTTTAATGGAAAAGTGACAAGTTTTATTGGAATAGTATCGAAATTAACATAATTTGAAAATCAAGTAAAAAAAAAAAAAATTAATCAGGATACTCTCACAGGGTAGTTGTGTAATAACCCTTATTTATTTATTTTTTTGATGACACACAAAGCCCAATTAATTATAAGAAAATACCTTTCCTCCACAACACAACAGAGGAAATTACAATCCATTCAACACAGATGTCACACACCACAAATTCAAACACTTTAAAGAAGAGAATGGCGGATTACATATGCTCAACCCACCAATCTCTACTCATTTTATTCTCATATGTAAAAAAAGCAAAACACATAACAAACAGACTTCACCAGACCCAAATACTCAAATTCCCAACCACTGATGGACATAAAATCCACTCTTCCTCGGACTCTTGAAAAGGTTTGTGCAATCCGAACAGTGAAGGAAAAGCTCGTCCACGTGGCATATCGCTCCAGTTTCAAATAGCTCGACGAGAATTTTCAGCTCCATCGGCTTTGCCTTCATCACGAGAACAACGAAATCTCCATCAGACACCATCTCTTTAAACCAGCGAACAAAGTCGAAGCCTTCCTTGTCCATCGGCGCGCTCAGAAACTCGTCAGAGCTAATTTCCTGAGGAGCAGTTTCAGCCGGGGCCGGGGCCAGCCCGCTACTTTGTCCAGAATAGGTTCGATGTATTTCATGAATGGGTTGTTGTTCACGACTTAAGGGCAAGTTTTCGGGAGTTGGAAATGCTCGAAGGAGGCAAAGCCTTCGATTCTCTTCCTAAATATCATGAGCGTAATAGATCCAACAGCCCACGAATGAACAACATCAGAGCTCTTTAAATACAAAGCCGGTCCAGCCGGGTAGAACTCACGGGCCCCCACAAGGATAGCTCCTGTGCCGTCGGGGCGTAAGACGCGCTCAATTTCCAGGACTAGAGCTGGGACCAAGAGCATGTCGAGACCCTCTGAGTACAAGAAATTGAAAAAAACCTCAGTTTAGAGCCAATACCTAGCCTCTAATTAAGATTTGTACACAAGCTATAAGTTTATCTTCACCACGTTATGATATTGCCTAGCAATAGTATCAAAATGAGGATCAATACCTTACTTCTTCAATCGGAAACCCTTTAGCCTCGGGCATGCAGATCAGAACGAAACAAAGCCTGGTTGTCAACATCCAACTGCTCCACGATCATTGAACCATCATGCTAACAATATAACAACAATCAATTATAAATGATATTTACTTAAACAAAGCCCTCATTTTATCAAACAGTTGATCCACCAAATAAAACACCAAGAAGTTGATTAAAATCTGAGACAGCTTTCATTTAGGCATTTTATCAAATAGTTGATCCACCAAATAAAACACCAAGATTGTTCCTCAATTTTTGCAAAATCTGACTATATATAAGAATAACAATTCCAAGAAATTATGCTATCAAATCACATAAACTCCGATTTCTCCTTCAAAAAACATATGCAAATGCATCGAAATAACTGCTTATACATCAAATTTTACTTTTAAAATTAGATTTTTGCTAAAATGCATATGCATCGAATGAATTGTATAATTCATCCCCCCACCTAATATTTCAGAAAACTTTGATCTTTTCGAACCCACCTGCTCGTTTTTTTTATGCACCATTATAGATTGACTGAGGTGTTATGTGGCGGATTATCAGGTCCTTGCGACAACGAGATATAGGCGATGATAATTGAAGATTTTCTAGAGAGGAGAGAGAATAGGGTGAGTTAAATCTGAGCGCTAAGAAGGCGTGACGGAGCTGATTTTTTTGACGTGGATGGGAGTGTTGGGGCGGCGTCATGACGGAGGTGATGGAAGGGTTGGGATGGAGGTGCGGGTCGCGGGAGCAAATAGCGAAGAAGAAGAATGAGAGAATTCTGTTTTGTATATACATATATATACATGGTCCGAATTTGATAGGCTGATACGGGTTTGGGTCAGATTTAAGCTTCGTCACATGAAAAAATATCCGTGTCGCAGACCTACTCAAATGAGTATCTTGGTATTTTGTTCCAAATAGATTTAAAAGAAAAGATAAGTAGAGACAAGATTAAATATAAAAATGGATGAAAACTACTGTCTCAAGCATCAAATACACATTTCAAAACGAATAACTAACGAGGCCAGATCATCAGGTCAATCAGTCGATACGACCGTACTGAAAATGAGGTGTGCACAGTATTATGTGGACATATAATTTCTTAAGTTATACAACCATCAAGTGTTGTGATAAATGTAATTTTGCTTCAAATATAAGATCAATTTTTAAAAAAATTATATAGTCATTTGTTTATCTTTTCTCAGATTTCAATTATTAATTTGTTCATGTATATTCGACATGATGTTTTTATGAATGCATTAAATTAATTTAATAACTATTATGTAAGAAATTGTATATTATTTTTTTCGATACAAGAACGGTAATAGTGAGGAAACCAAAAACGTCTCCCACGGTACCAACTGATAATAAAAAGAAAATAGAGTTAATTATTCAAAAAATACAAAGAAAAATCATAAGTTAAACTCTAAAATTAATATTTAAATATCCTAAATTTCAAATTATGAAAAATAAAATAAAAAGGACTTTCGATAACCTTTTCTATGCCACGTAAATATTTTACAGTGTTAAGAAGTCATTATTGGAAAAGACTAAAACTTGGAGTATTAGATTCTCAAGTGAAAAATACTGGGAAGCTATTTCTTGAATTTGGGTTTTGAAAGTTAGAATACTTAATTCAATATATTAGTAAATTAATACATGTCAACCAATAATTATTTTTTCCGTGTATTGCAAGGGTCATATACTAATTTAGGTTCCAACTGGGAGTTGATCGTAGACTTGAAGTTTCTTGGATCAATTAATTCCCCTTCCATACTTGTTCTATATAAAACAAAAGGAAACGTCGAGGTTTGATAAAATACAACAGGGATGCATAAATGATTTGAACTAACAATTTGTTCTTGTACAACAAATAAACCAAAATAAAATAGTAAGCAATAAAGAAAGTCGAAGCGAACAAACATTTTATTTAAGATTCTTGTTCCTTGTAGGTATTCTCACGGTTCTATGAGAATGAGTCTTCTAAGATACCACGACAGTGATATCGGATGGAGCATGAAACAATCTGCTACAGAGAGTCTCAGATTTACGCTTTCGAGCGCGCGATAACTCCTTACTTCTCGATCACGAAAAACGCCGTCTTATGAATAATGAGAAAATGATATAATAAAAGATAGCAAACCCTAACCCTTAAATAGGCTAGAAAAGATACAAACATTCCCTAACCAACTAGAATACCAATTAATGTAAATAACAAATGACAACTTAAGTAAAAAATACGGGAAAGAAAATTAATAAACTCAAATAATAATTAATCCACATAACGAGCAGGCCTTCTTTTATTAACTCTTTTCGGACGACCTTCGACGACGGCCCCTGCATGGTTTGGTGGAGTAMTTTCATCACCACCACCTTCAACGACACTAGCGTCAGTAGCAGCATCCTTGATCGTACCAACTCCTCCCTCCTTCACAACCACCTTGTCCTCAAGGTGAAAGCCCGGGTACTCCTCGACAAAATCTGCACGCGACTCCCACGTGGCAGACTCTGGTGGCTGTCCAACCCACTGTACTAACACTTGATCCTCCGGTATACCACCTCACAATATTGTTCGTGTGGCACAAATGACCAATGGGATTAATGTTTGTAATCCTGAATTATCGACAGGCAAAGGATTAACAGGATCCGTAGAAGCACCCACATATGGTTTGAGTAAAGAAATGTGGAAGATCGGATGAACTCGACTGCCTTCAGGCAAAGCTAATTTATAAGCAACAGCGCCGATTCGCTCAACAATTGGACAAGGACCGAAATATCGTTTAGCTAATTTCTGGGAAACACGCCTAACCACAGTGTGTTGTCGATAGGGTTGGAGTTTAACCCACACTCAATCACCAACCGAAAACTCAAGCTCACGCCTCTTGCGGTTAGCCTTTTGTTCCATGCGCAGCTGCACCGCGAGCAAAGTTTCCCTCAAGGCTTTCAACAAAATATCGCGCTCCACCAACATTGTATCAAGAGCCTCAACCGAAGAGGAGCTTGGAATATAACGTGGGACCATAGGGGGTGATCGTCCATAAACGGCCTGAAATGGGCTCATCTTGATGCTCGAGTGATAGCTCGTATTATAAGAGAATTCAGCCCAACCGAGAAAATCATACCATCGCTCTGGTTGCTCCGAAGTGAGAGCGCGCAAATACTGCTCCAGCCCCTTATTCACCACCTCCGATTGACCATCCGTTTGAGGATGGTATGCCGAGCTATACTTCAAAGAGGTGCCCCTAAATCGAAACAAATCCGCCCAAAATTTACTAAGAAAAATAGGATCCCGATCAGAAATAATCACAGAAGGAAAACCATGGAGCTTGATCACCGTATCAATAAAAAGTCGCGCTACTTTGCTCGCTGTAAATCCTGCCACTAAAGCCCCAAAATGAGCAGCCTTAGTCAATCTGTCCACCACAACCATCACCACAGAAAAMCCTCGAGATAAKGGTAAGTGAGTAATAAAGTCCATAGTTAATTCATTCCAAACAAGGGCTGGCACTGGTAAAGGCTGAAGCAACCCGGCTGGCGCCACCGTCAAGTGCTTAACTTGTTGGCAGACTTCACATCCTCGTACGAACTGTTCCACGTCTTGCCGCATCTTGGGCAAATAAAATAGTGTCGCGATACCTACAAGTGTTTTTTTAATCCCTCCATGACCTGCCATTGGAGTTTCATGAAACTCATGAAGAAGTCGTTTCTTTAAGTTCGAGTTAGAGGCAATATAAAATCGTCGCTCAAACGTGAGAAAACCCTCTTCAAACTTATAGCTTCCCGACAACTCTTGTCGATCCAACCGATCGCGAAGTTCYATAATTTCTYCATTYTGCTGATTTTCAAGGCGCAATTCATCCAAAAACTTGGGCACGGGAGTGCTTAATATCATCATCCCGAGCCAAGGCGCCTTATCCATAGCCTCCTCACCTGGTATTCGCGATAATGCATCGGCAACTATATTGTGCTTCCCTGGCCTATACTCGNTGCTGATTTTCAAGGCGCAATTCATCCAAAAACTTGGGCACGGGAGTGCTTAATATCATCATCCCGAGCCAAGGRGCCTTATCCATAGCCTCCTCACCTGGTATTCGCGATAATGCATCGGCAACTATATTGTGCTTCCCTGGCCTATACTCGATGCTAAAATCATAACCCAATAATTTCCGAACATACCGTTGTTGCTCCGGAGTATGCATCGCCTGTTGCAATATTTCCTTGAGGCTGCGATGGTCCGTTCGAATATGAAAATGACGACCAAGCAAATATTGATGCCATTTTGATACCGCCTCTGTGATGGCAAAAAATTCTCGCAAATAAGCGGAGGCACCCTGTAAACGCGGGCCTAACTTTCGGCTATGATAAGCGACAAGCAAATTATTTTGGAGCAGGACTGCCCCAACTCCCATCTCCGATGCATCTGTTTCGACCGTAAAGGGAATTTGGAAATTAGGTAATTGTAATATGGGTGTTGCAGTCATAACACGTTTTAAGTCCAAAAATGCATGTGAGGCCGCCTCACTCCATTCGAAGCAATCCTTCCTTAGTAAGTCCGTAAGAGGTGCTGCAATTGAAGCGTAACCCTTAACGAACTTGCGATAATAACCCGTAAGCCCCAAAAATCCTCGAACTTGCTTAACCGTCTTCGGCGTTGGCCATTCTGACATTGCCTTTATTTTCTTAGGATCAGCCTGGACACCTTTAGAACTCACAATGTGTCCCAGATACTCCACCGAAAGAGCATTTAGAGAGCTTACAGAAAAATTTATTTGACTGCAAGCATGAAAGAACCAAGTGTAAATGCTCTTTGTGTTCTTCCTCGCTATTGCTGAAAATCAAAATATCGTCAAAGAAAACCACAACAAAACAACGTAGGAAAGACTTAAGAATATTATTCATTGTAGCTTGAAACGTAGACGGAGCATTGGTCAAGCCGAAGGGCATGACAAGAAACTCATAGTGTCCATCATGAGTCCTTAAAGCTGACTTAAAGATATCCTTGTCATGAATGCGGATTTGATGATACCCCGCGCGCAAATCAAGTTTAGAAAAAATGGTAGACCCACCCGATTCATCCAAGAGTTCATCAACAGTGGGGATGAGAAACTTGTCCTTAACCGTAACTGCATTAAGAGCGCGATAATCTACACAAAATCGAAAAGTACCATCTTTCTTCTTGACCAATAAAAAAGAAGAAGAGAACGGGCTTTGACTGGGGCGAATGAGTCCTTGTTCGAGCATTTCGGAAACCAACCTCTCCATTTCTGATTTTTGAAAATAAGGATAGCGGTAGGGTCGGACATTGATAGGTTTAGAACTAGGTTGTAAATGGATGCGATGCTTAAATGTGCGTTTAGGGGGTAATCCAATGGGAGTCGAAAACACATCCCGAAACTCCTCCAATACACACCTGACATGCGATGAGACATCCATAAAGTTATCCCTCTCCTCAGTCAAAACTATGCCTGCCTCTTGTACGGTCAACTCATAAATTTCATCCACTTGGCCCCGATTTACTAAGCCTTGTAACATGCGAAAAGTAATTGGTTTGGTATTAAGAGCAGAATCTCCTTGAAGCACCACCTTCTTGCCATTCCACTGAAATTCCATTGTAGCACGAGCGTAATTGTGTGTAACCCGCCCGAGTTCTTGGAGCCATTGAACACCAAGAACAACATCCGGCCCTTGAATCGATAATACATATAAATCAAGAGTAAATGTGGTACCTTGCAAATCGAGTTGAACACTCGAACACTTTTGTTGACAGATCAGGGAATCGCCATTTCCAATATAAACGCGAAAACCCAAAATAGAACAGATATCCAACTTCAGACGCTCGGCGAGCTCTGGTTGAATAAAATTATGAGTACTCCCATTATCAATCAGGACCTGGAAAGATTGCTTACCTTTTTTTCCAAACAGTAGTAGAGACCTTGGTTGACTCATACCCGATAAGGTATGAAGGCTCAAAATATATGTTTGAATAATATCATTCAGATTCACCTGAGCATCGTCTCCCTCCTCATCCACATCGTCCTCGAAAATATATGGGTCATCAACTTCTAATAACATCATCGTTGGACTAGCACAACGATGGCTAGAGGTCCATTTCTTATCGCACTTAAAACACTCCCCACGTTCTCGTTTGGCTTGCATCTCGGCCTGTGACAACCTCCGAACAGGTAATACATTAGGACTTCTTAGAGAATTTCCTTGCGGTGTGTCTTTCCCTCCACGAGCAAAATTATCCATATTGACGGGTGATGATGTGGCCCCTCGAAAAAGAGGCTGACCAGAAGACACCATTTGGGTTGTGTTAGAGGAACCCCTATTCCCAATACGAGGAAACGAGCGGGCATCTACTTGGCTATCAATAAACTTACTCTCGAAAACTCGAGCCAATGCAAAAGTCTCATCCAGGTTCGCAGGTCGATTCAACTGCAACTCTCGACGAACATAAGGTTTAAGACCTGAGATGTAAAAGGAAATCAAAAGGGCCTCGGAAACACCGTGAACCTTGTTCATCAAGCCTTCAAAATCCGCTTGAAATTCAGCCACCGTTCCTGTTTGTGTAATCTTCGCCAAGTTGCCCTCGTGGTCTTCAAACTGCGATGAACCAGAGCGAAATTGAATGCGTTGTAGGAAGTTAGTCCATGTGGTGAGAGTGTTATTTGCTTTCAACCACTGAAACCAAGATGAGGCCTTCCCGTCTAGATGAAAAGACACAATCTGTATACGTTGCTCGTCAGGAATTTTATGGTAATCGAAGTACTCCTGAATTTGGAAGACCCATGTGTAAGGATCGTCTCCATTAAAGCGAGGAAGTTCCAATCGAAAATTGTTCCCTCTAGGCGGCTGGGCATGAGGGTCATTATTCACCGGAACGAATAGAGTGTTAGTATCTCCTTTCGGAACAGAAGGCTCTTCCGTCGATGAGTTGTTTGTAGTCGAAGCTTTGAGAAGCCCCAAGATTTCTACCATTTGGCTCTGAAAAATGGTTTGCTGGGAATCTAATTGTTGTTGAAATGCGGTTTGCTGGGAGATCAACGACTGACGAAGATGTTGTTGTCCTTGATTACTGACTTGGATAAATTCGTCAACTTGGGCGCTGAGCTCCTGGAATTTTTGTTGCCACTCGCCCACGCCATGCTCCATGACGAAAGACAATGAAAGCACCAATGAAACAATCTGCTACAGAGAGTCTCAGATTCACGCTTTCGAGCGCGCGATAACTCCTTGCTTCTCGATCACAAAAAACGTCGTCTTATGAATAATGAGAAAATGATATATTAAAAGATAGCAAACCCTAACCCTTAAATAGGCTAGAAAAGTTACAATCATTCCCTAACCAACTAGAATACCAATTAATGTAAATAACAAATGACAACTTAAGTAAAAAATACGGGAAAGAAAATTAATAAACTCAAATAATA
>BMAC01000593.1:86945-104077 GCA_014905375.1 Phtheirospermum japonicum
CTTTGGAAAGCACAATAAATTAAGAAAAAAAAATACCATTTTTAATTAATTAATGCATTTTTTTTACATTATTACCATGCTGACATGTCATGATCTCAAACCATCAAGATTATCCAATCTAAATGGTCAAGATGAGTCCCTAGGTTCACATATAATGACGGGTTCTCATTTGAACCCAACCCTATATATATATATATATATAGTATATATTATATATTATATAACATTTAGCTAGACACCCATTTTTCATCTCCCTTTTTTATTGTTTTGCAAGGTTTGAACAATTTTTTATATTATATGTAATTCTTTCTTGTATGATGAGACCCACCCTTTATTGTTATTAAGCATTCTATTTTCTTTCTTTTATTGCTTCAATTTCATGTTTTCTTATATTTATGGATTTTCATTGTGTTTATGATGTTCATCCTTGCTCTTTGCTTTGTGTTCATGCATCTCTTTATGATTTTAGGTTAGATTTTGTTGGTCTAGGGGCTTAGATGAGTTGACGTGATTTCTGAGGCATGTTTGTACATTTTGATTACTAATTAAATGTTTTGGCAAAGTCTTGATTTGATTTTGGATGGCTTTGGGAATAGAGAGGAGATAATCCATAGGATTTGGCTCGATGATGGGCTAGACCCAATTCTGGATTGGTATGATTTAGCTAGAGACTCAATCAAAACTTTGGATTAGTAAGATTGAGTTCTCTCTCCAATTAATTAATATCAACGGCTTGTGTAAGCATTGAAACCAGTCTAACACCATTTTATTTTGATTCTTATTTTAAATTTCTCTCTTTCATTTTGTCTTTAAATTCTTTCATTTATATTCTCATTATTTAAATTCTTGTACTATATTTAAAAAGCAAAAAAACTCAAATATTTGATCGAGTATTTAAGTTATCTTTTATTTTCTTTATTTTTCTTTCGTGTATCGAACATGAAAATCACTTTTGATTGGTCTTACTCGAGAGATACGACTTGAGTCACACTCACCACACTACATTCGATCTAGTTCTCTTGCGGGTAATTTCTCAAATATTTTAAAAAAGAACTCATTCGAGACCAAATCAAACTTTGGCCAAATGTTTGAAATGTGAATGGGTCATTAGGTCTTCAAAATGAATGTCAGATTCTTAATTCTATATTTCGAGTAAATTAACTATTGTATATTTACATTTACAAATCCATGTGCGAATGAGTTAGAAGTCTATGTCCAAAGTGAGATATTTGGATGTGTTTCTGTATAAGCGTTTGGAAAATGAAGAGGAGTATGATTCTCTAAATTAAAAGGAAAGTCCCACATAATACAACTATCCATAAATTTAGTCCTCTTTATTTGTGGAAATGTGACGGTCCACTTGCTTTCCTTGATAAACACTTATTCATGAGGATATGCTTTGTGATGATAGGCAAAGAAGAAGCATGGGAATAGACATAAGCATCAATGGTCTTTGGGGGCCAGAAATGAGAGTAATCAATTAGAAAGAAGAGATCATCAAATAATAGACCAGGTATGAGGTTTGATCATGGAGTGAACAAAGATGTCCATCAAACATATAAAATGACCTTCGGTCAACCTTATCTCTGTCAGTTCCTTCATATTAACCTCCTTACTCTCACTATCACATATAGCACTATCCAGGCACAACAGAGGAGAATTCAACTCATTCTCTACCACCTCTTCCACCATATCACCCTTAACGTTCATAATCTCAATCAGTATCTATAGGGCATCAACATTCTCAATCTCATCCATAAACATATCATTTCCCTCATAAATAGCACATAATGTGGCCAATATATATCTCAATTAGACTATATAGAGTTAAATGGATGCCTTATCGCGCTAGCATTCTCCTACTCGGAGTGTGTGGGGGTCTGACTTGATCCGGTGGAACATTTTGATTCTAAGCATAAAAGTTTGAATTGATTGGTGTCATCCTCTAGCGAGAAGAGCGCAAGAGGACCGAATTGATCATTAAGTAGCTCTACATGATGAGTAGGAGAGCTCGGCCTAATGAAGGGTAGTCCTGGTGTATAAATAATGGGTCTTTGAGGCCCAACGACTGATAGGGCTTGAGTCAAGAATTCAAAAAAGAGTCCTTAATAAATGATCTCTCCTTAGGGTTTGATGATACCTAGTTTCCTTCCAGATATGAGATTCCTTACTCATTGATCAAGTCAACACCTCTCATGAATAGGGACTCAGGCCCTACTTTTAACTTATAATCTCTTTACATATTTTTAAAGAATTGTACCTCAATTCATAGTTTTAGTTTAAATAAAACTTGTGTTGTAAAGAGTATAAAAGGTACCAAGAATTAACACTACAGCATAACAGGGATTTCACAGCGCCTCATCCATGGCGGTTCCAGAAAAACCGCCGTTAAATATGTTTTTATGGCGGTTTTTTAGAGAATCGCCGTAAAATCCAGCATTTAATGGCGGTTATCTTACAACCATCGTAGAATACTATATTTTACGACGGTTGTCTTAGAACCGATATTAAGTCTGAAATAATTAACGTCGGTTCTTAAGGAACCGCCGTGAATTAAGAAATATTCACGGCGGTTCCTTAAGAACCAACGTTAATTAGTTCATCCATTAATTAGTTTGATGGATTTAACGTCGGTTCCATTGGAACCTCCGTGAATGTGGTGAAATTTAATGACGATTTTATTAAAACCGCCGTAGAAAGTAGTCTGCCATGTCAACGATCTGCATCTTGCTCAAGCAAGTTATTTCAACCGATGATCCGTGTCTCATCCGATGATCAGCATTTGCCACGTCATCCGTAAATTATAATCTCTCTCTCTCTCCTCACTTTCACGCAAAAGAAAAAAAACAAAAAGAAAAAAAAACCCTAGAACATAAATTGAAAATCGGAGTTCTAGTTTAGAAAGGGAGAGACAGATTCAGATATCAATTAGAGGTCCTTCCATTGCTAGAATCGATTGTGCTGAATTGATAGCCTTTTTTTGGAAAATTGATACAACAATGGCGATGGCGCAGGTAGTTTTGGGAAATTTAACGGCAGCGGACCGAGAAATCTTGACCGTTACCAACGCCGGCACCTCCAGCCCTCTCGCTCGTTGGTTCTGGCTTCATAGTCCTCTGCTATTTACGCTTGTCTTCTACCTTGCTCTCTCCATAAGTAATCGCTTGCGTTAAATTTTTGTGTAGCTTTTAGCTAATTGCCCCCAAATTTTTAGGTTAGATTTATTTACCGATTTCTTTTTCGTCACTTGCTTATCCAACGAGAGCATAATAAGCTGTTAAATTTTTGTTTTATCTCTGTAAAAGCATAAACTTAAGTGTTTTATCTCTCGTTTATTTATTTTTAAGTTTTTTTTTACTACTTTGTAGAAGGTATTTTTCAATGTCCGTTCTAAAAATAGACTTTCTAGAAGGTATTTTTCAAGAACCGCCGTAAAATGTCCGTTCTGGAAAACAGACTTTCTAGAAGGTATTTTTCAAGAACCGCCGTTACAAGTTATACTTTCTATGGCGGTTCAATAACCGTCGTAAACGACTACGGCGGCTCAAAAACTGTCGTTAAATGTGTGCTGGAACCGCCGTTAAAAGGCCTTTCTACAGTTGTGTAATATACACACGTATAAACTTTTGACTATAAGAATAATTTATTCTTATAGTCGAGCTAACAGGGCAAAAATCTTACTATTAAAATACACATTTTAATAATTATAAAAGCCATAATCTACTAAGTAAAAATGAATAAAAAAACTCCTGAAGAGTAGATATGATCTAAAATCAGTATGACTCTTCCAAAAACTGAGATTCTCAATCATAAGATTGGATCTTAACGAAAAAAATAAAAATTGTAGATGAAAATAATTCTGGCTGCAAAATGTTACGTCAGATGCTAATGACATTCACAGTCGCAACAGTTCTCAGGCAAAAACTACAACAAGAATAAAATTTGCTCTCAATCGATTTTTCTTTGATTAATCTTTGAAAGCACGAATCATTTGTAAGCAATCCCTTAGATTTATATAGGCACACCTTGCTTGTATAAGAGACCTACAAAATAAGAAAACATGAAACTTACTCTAAGGAATGAAATAAACATAATAAATTGTAGATATATATAATATAAGGAAACAAAATAAAGTCTTAGACTCCTAAATAAAATATATATATATATATATATATATATATATATATATATATATATATATATATATATATATATATGGTAGTAGTTCTCTTTTATTATTTAGTTTTCATATATTTATATATATATATATGAAAACTAAATAATAAAAGAGAACTACTACCATATCTAAGATTAAATAATATACATGATAATTATCAAATCTTTCCTAAACAATTAAATCTTGGCAAGAAAGTCAAAATATTAAATAAGACAAAATAAATTATTTAAAATTAAGTCATGTATTTGGAAAATATGTGACTCAAAAATCTCCCCATTTTTGTCTTTCTAGGCAGAAATAAACATGATGATAATGCCAAGTGTGAAACTTGTATAATCACACACAAAAAAAAAAACTTCCCCAAAATTGATGCAATTAAACATAAGACAGTTAAGAAGAATGTTATGACATTCGGGACAACATTTACAAAAGTAAATGAAAACAAGCCTTAATAGATTAAGGCGAAAGGTCATCATCATTCCAAAGCAAAATAAATAACATGATAACCAAAATAATAAACATCACCCAGTTTATCAATAAATATAAAACATCTCTCATGGAAAGAGATCATCAAACTCCGAAGTAGGATCACTTCGTTTCCTCATAGTAAAAGTTTCAAAATCAAACTCCATCCCATTATCATCTTCATCACGGAGGCCAGTATACAACAATGAGCTCGAAGATGAACAGCTCCCCCTAAATGTGATGCAAGATGAGTAGTGGCATCCGCAACGACATCGATAGCAGCATCCGCTGATCGATCAACTCCCACTAAAACTGAAACTCCCCCTGAACAAGGCACAGTCTCCTGAGTTAGAGCAGCTAAACCTAAATCCTAAGCACCAAAACCACCAATTACATCTCTCCCATTTTGGACAGAAAGATCAGCATCGGAAAGCAGGCCGAGAAGTTGGGAACAAAGAGTAGTAAAATAAGAAATAGCCTAATTAGCATACTGCAGACCAGGTAAAATCAAATGAGGCACTGGAATCAACAGATTCTGGGCAAACTCCTCAGGTTCATGAATGCCAGCAGAGATATGGTCAACATATGGAATAACTTCTAGGACAACATTTGGGGCAGCATCATGAATAGGAGCAGAATATGGAGTAGGAATAAAAGGAGAATCTAGAGCATATGATCCTAAGAGCTTTTCTCATCATCAGAGTAGATCACTGGGATTTCAACCAATTAGTTTATACCATTGAGGAGCAACGTGATGACATAAAATATATTTGGAAGTCCGAGTGGAGGAACTTGGGGAACCGACCTTGAGACACGAGCACTCAAAAGATCATACTGGAAAATTATAATTCCCATTTTCTCGAAGAGGATATAGAAAATAATGTGACGACATCGAAGGCAGGGGCGCTAAAGTTGAATGACAATGCGGTGTTATACTAAAATCTTGTTTATAACTCATTAAAGAAAGAAAAATTGCTTTTAAGGCATCTTTTCACATGATATGATTCATTCCCCATGATAAGACTCAAAGTAAAGATTCTCAGTAATAAAACAACCCATAGAATTCATTTTTGATATTTGATATTTCTCTTTCTAAAGCATCATTTGTTGAGATTGCAAAGGACAACCTCATTAGGCATCATTTACATAGGGAGTGTATTCGCATAATTAGTCGGTAGAGGATACAAGCATGAAGATAAGTGACTCTGGAGTTATTGTTTGTAGGTGTCCAGGTGCTGCATCACACTTTATGCAAAATCCATAAAAGGAAGTTAGCCAGGAATAAGGAAATTGGGTTGAATGCTCAGAAATAAGGTCACTTGTCAAGAACTTGATCATTCGAGTGAAATTAGCTTTTTGGGTTCTTCCTCAGCATTCGGAGTCTCGAATAACTCATTTATTATGACTTGACTAATTTTGTAGATTTCTCCATGTACATACACACGCCCATATCTCAGAGAGGTAGGATCACGTACATCGGGACTGAGATTTGAGTAGTACTCATAGATCAAGGCTTACTCAAAGGGAGAAATATCCTCAATGGTATGCATGAGTTGTCAGATCTCAAAAAACTTATCAAAGTTGAAGTTACGAAACATCGGCAAGTGGTAATGTTTCTTCTTAATCAGAGATCGACCAACAAAGATCTTGTACCTATCATGAGAAACTGCGGTATAGAAAGTGTTAGAAAATGCATTACCCAGGTCTTAGTCCGCGCAAGATGCAGGTGCAGATGTGATCACATCCTTAGCAGCATCCTTGAATACATCCCAAAAAACTGGATTGACCAAGTTTGCATCTCTAACATAATTATCAATAAACTCATTAGTAGGAATCCGCGAGCTTGAATTATCTCCAGCAGAGAGATTCTCATCTCTTGAGATCTCATGCATCGTCTTCATCGGAGGATGCGAAGGGAAAGTGAGAATTCCTTTTCCTTTCAAAGACATAGTAGTGGCCGACTAGTTCAAGGTCTTTGTCGAGAGAATCCGATACCAGAGCATAGGAGGAATGAGTATGCTTAGACACGAAAAGTCCCAAGGCTTCTTAATCAATATAAGATCCCTCCATAGGCACTAGTGACTCGCGCCTACCAACTATAAATGACGAGTCAAGGTTGGTAGAGATGCCGGCAACATCAACGATCACATCCTTAATCGCATCTGCAACATCATCTCTCCCATTCTTTGAAATGTTGGTCAATTTCTTTGAAATATTTCATTTTGGCTTCTTCTAGGTCTTCCACTTCCTGGATCTCAATCCACCTTTCTTGGAGATGTCAAGAATAAAGTCTAGAGACTCGAAAACCTTAGGCTCATAACCATAGAATATTTTGGACTTGTGAGAAGATGGCGTGTTGTCTGGTTTGAGTGAATCACAAATCAGATCGAAGTTTGGTGGGTTCTCAATGTCAATTTCATTCCCTTGATCTATTAGGAACAAAGCATCATGTGGTCTAGTTGACTTAGTGACTGGAACCATGGCAATGGTCGGGTCAAGCAATGAAGTGTTTACCGGAGGAGGATGGGGCGGCGAGGAGGCAAGGGAATCGAATGGAGTGGTGAAATTATCTTCAGTGGAAGGAGGTGGCGTCGGTGCAGTCAGTAGTGATGAGGTGGCTTAAACAATAGGGGATGACGACCTGAGAGCAGATGCAACCCCGAATGTTATCACATCACCCAATGCATCCGGGACGACATTGATGTCGGCATCAGCCAAAAGAGTTGACTGAGTTTGCAGAGAGATATTAGTCATGGTGGTGATCTTAAGAGAGACTGCATTGCTTAGAGTAGAATCGCTCGATGAAGGTGAAGACAGAGCCAATGCTTGAACTAGAAAAAATTTACTAAACACTTTGAAATATCTTCTCCATGCTTGGAAGTATCTATCAACTCAAGGGTCACACTCAAGCAAAAAAAGTAAGAGAGAAGAGAGCACAATTAATTCCAAAAATCTTGTAAAGCAAGAGTGTGTGTGTGTGTTGTATGATATGGACCATATACATATATATATATATATATATATATATATATATATATATGTATATATAAACAAAACATATGAAGTTCAATAGTCCAGAAATTTAACCCTTGATAAATAATTAAAAGGAACCCCAAATTAGGAAACAATATCTAGGTTCAAAACCCTTTAAGTAAGGAAGTTTCAAATAAATTAAGAAATAATAGAAAAATTTTAACCCAACTTAACATAGATTGTGAAGGTGCTAGATCCTGACAAGATCTCACCTTCCAAACCAACCTTCTTATGTGTAACACCACACAGAAATTCAACATCAGCATATCTTCCAAAAGAAGGAGAAATTCGTATCCTCATCTTGTGTGTACGAACTACAGATCAAGAAGAAGACAAATCATACCAAGTGAGTCATGTTCTATGAGTCTTATGACTAAAATATATAAAGGAAAAATTCACACAAAATAAAATAAAAACAAATAGATTCTGTTGTTAGAGATGCGGTCTGCGAATGACATCCAGAATTGCATCCGTATGTAAGGTCAATAGATTGTAAATTCTTAAACCGGAAAATAAATTAACATTATAAGTGCCAAGAGGATTTGGTATATTATGTTCGGGAGTAGATAGTACCTCCTCTTTATCGAGCAAAAAAATTAGCATTTCATTCGATTGCATTGATCATAGATTCGTACGCGTGAGCTTCTTTATTTGATCACATTGATCATTGAATTAGCACAATCTTTCACCCCTTTTAGGATGACTAAGGACTTCCAACATTAGATAAGATATTGATTTTGTGCTTCCGGGAGAAACGTACATTTTTTCAATAAACAACCCACGCCTTTCTTTTTGAGAACATCCACCCCTTTCACCAACGCATGTTTAGAACAGCAACTTCAACATCTGAGACGCTATGTAAGGTATGTTTAACAACTTAAAAGAAAGTGTAATATATAATGCCATGGTATATGTGAGGAAAATACCATTGCATGCAGACTCACATTCAAATAGAGCACATATGGAGAGATCTTCTCAAAGAGAAAAACCTCTCATAATCTAATACATTTGTAAAAATGTCTGCGAGCTGATTTTTAGTGTTGACATACTCCATGAAAATAGTTCCTTTCTCAACCAAATCCCATATAAAGTGATGTCGAATATTGATGTGTTTTGTAAGAGAATGTTGAACTGGATTCCTAGAAATGTGAATAGCACTAGAGTTATCACAAAAAATAGTAAGAGTGTCACTGTGTAAACCATAGTTCTCAATCATTTGATTCATCCATAATAATTAGGAACAACTACTTCTTACAACTACATATTCAGACTCAGTTGTAGACAAATAAACACGGTTTTACTTTTGACTAAAACATGAAACAAAGTTATTTTAAAGATAAAAACATGCACCTTTAGTACTTCTCATATTAGTGCCATCACCTGCCCAGTCAAAGTCTCTAAAACTAACAATAACCACATTAGTGTCTTTAGTATACCAAATCCCTAACTCATTTATCCCACATATGTACTGAATGATACTTTTAACATCTTTTAAGTGAGTGATTTGGGATTAGCTTGGTAACAAGCACAAGCACATACACTATACATAATATAATGACAATTGTAGTTAAATAAAGCAAACATCATATCATGCTTCTATACAAGGTGAGATCTACTCCTTCAGCCTCATCATCTTTAGAAAGCTTTTGGCATAAGCCCACATGAGTTTTTAAATGAGAAGAATTTTTTCTAGATCAAATCGCTTAAGCAAGTTATGAGCATACTTGTTTTGAGAGATTAAAATACCACCATCCATTTGTTTGATTTGTAATCTAAAAAATTAACTCAACTCACCAACCATGCTTAATTCGATCGTGGTGGAAAACGGTTCTACAAAGAACATGTTTAGAGTAACAGGTGAAGATCCAAAAATGATATCATTCACATTAATTTGTGAAATAAGAATTTCATTGTAAAATCTTTGAACAAAGATGATTTTATTATCTTCACCCTTTTTAAATCAAAATTTAAGGAGCAAATTAGTGAATTTGTAAAATCACGCATGAGGAGCTTGTTTGTAACAATAGAAATCCCTCATAAGCTTGAACACATGATCAGGCTTATAGAGATTCGCAAAACTATGGGGTTTAGTAATATACACATCCTCACTAAGATTACCATTCAAAAAAGAGTTCTTAACATTGACGTGGTTAAGTTTAAGATCAAGATGACAAGCTATTGCTAGCATAAAATGAAAATTATAAAATCTAGCTATCAGTGAAAAAAGATCATCACAAAAGGACTCATTATCATGAAAACCATTTTGAATAAGCGAATGACCCTTGTTACATGTAATATTTCCATGATCATCAAAAAAATATTCGAATAACCACGTTGTTTACATCAAATTTTTATCAGTAGGATGTAGAACAAGGTCCCAACCATCATTATTGGTGTACTTATCAAGCTCCAAATGCCAGAATTCATATTTTAGAGCTTCACAAAAACCTCTGGGTTCAATATAAGACACATAGTAATTGGTTCTTACCATCAACACTATGTAGAAACACTGTCCAACCTTACCATTTCAGATTCGGTGTTTCTGAATGTAGTTACAGATGTTGCCTCAAATGCTCTCACATCTGTCATCGTATTTGTAATTGCATTAGAATGGGCATAGCAGTATTCTTGTCTATAAATAGATTGGTAATAATTATTACTAGATCTAATTCATGGAAGAACCAAACATTAGATGTATCAGACACATCAAAAGATTTTTTTTATTGAAATGCACAATTAAGATTAACCTTAAGATTTTCAACGAGTAGAACATCCTTCAATTTAAGAGATCCACAAAGGTTTAGAGTAACACTACCAATGATATCACCATGAGATCCATCACCAAAAGAAACCATACCTCTATCGATGGATTTGAAATCCTAGAAATTATCTATTTCTCCATTCATATGATGAGAGAACCCACTATCAAGGTACCAGAAGTCTTGAGTTTTTGGTTTCACCATAGAGAGAACAACGTTATAATGGATAACTGATTTCTTAATCCAAATAAGCTGCATGTGGCCGGAGATACGAGGAGATGTTGGTGGCTGTGGTGGCATATGCTTTTAACATAATCAAGTATTTCTTACAATAATAGGGCCTGACGTGTCCTGAGTATTACAGTAATGACTAATAAATTGACATCTTCTTGGTTTTGGTTTTCATTTAAAAGTGCATTTTGCATTAGGTGGGATTTGATAATCAACACCCTTTTTGAAATTTTGCTTTTCAAAACTAAGATCAAATCTGTCTTGTTCGACTCTAATTAAAAGGACCTCATCAATTTTTGCTCTTCCATTGTTCAAATGATCTTGGGTATCGAGCAAGCTATCTCATTCAGATTTAAACCTTTCATAGTAAGTCTCGATTTTGGTAAGAGCAGCTTTTATACGAATAACGGTAGTTTTTTTTTAAGATCTTCAGAAGTAAAACATTTGTGCATTTTTTTTTTGAAAACATCGATCCTTTTCTTTTTCTCTTGCCATTTGTTTAGAAGTTCCTCATAGGCGTCAACTAGATCAGTATCAACAAAGTTACCACTGCCATTCTGCGAGGCTGAGATAGACTTCTTAGTAACATTTAAACACACGTGCGATTGGCCCAAACCAGCTGCATCTAAAGATGCGATGGGTAATGTAATAACATACCTAATTATATCGTGACCTACTTCAATAATATCCTCCTTCAAAAAAATAAGAAAGGAATGATCCTCAGTTTTGAGTTCAAATTCTTTCTCAAGTTCCATAAGTATGCAAAAGAGGATCGACACTTAGTGAAATCAAGTGTCGGCTCTAATGCCACTTGAAAGAATTGAAGACCTCGGTTCACAGTTTTAGTTTAAATGAAATGTATGTCGTAAAGAGTATAAGATAAAAGTAGTGGAAAAATAAAAGACACATATATAGACTTTTGACTATAAGAATAATTTATTCTTATAGTCGTGCCAACAAGGCAAAAATCTTTACTATTAAAACATGCATTTCAATGATTACAAAAGTCATAATCTACTAAGTAAAGATAAATTAAGTAATCCTTAAGTCTAGATATGAATTAAATCAGTACAAATCTTAGAAAAACCAAGATTTAAAGTCATAAGATTAGATCATAATGAAAATAGTAAAAAATATGGAAGATAATAATTCTGGATGCAGGATGTTATGTCGAATGCTGGCGGCATTCCGAGTCGCGTCTGTTTTAGGCAAAAACTGCAGCAAGAATAAGATTTTCTCTCAATCTATTTTTCTTCGGTTAATCTCTCTGAAAGAGTGAATCGTTTGTGAGCAATCCTTCAAATTTATATAGGCACACCTTGCTTGTATAAGAGACCTACAACATAAGGAGAGAAATATACAAAATAAAGTAAGTAAATATCATTAGTTAGGAAATAAGTTCAAATCTGTAGAGTCCTAATAATATTTACTACCTTTAAAACAAAATCTACTCTAAGGAAAGAAATATACATATAATATTCTAGATATGTAATAATATAAGGAAAAAAGATAAAATCTCAGACTCCTAAATAATATATATATATATATATATATATATATATATATATATATATATATATATATGTGTGTGTGTGTGTGTGTGTGTGTGTGTGTGTGTGTGTGATAATTAAATAATGAAAAAATAATAACAACTTAATCTAAGATTAAATAATATATATGATAATTATCAAACATGATAAATATCAAATCTTTCCTAAACAATTAAATCTTGGCAAGAGATTCAAAACATTAGTTAAGACAAATAAATCATTTAAAATTAAATCATATATTTGTAAAATACGTGCCTTAACAAAATTTTACGCGTATATTGAGTGATTATCACATTCTGAATTAAGTGTCGAAGTGTCTACACCTGGATTGCACGTTGCCTTATTTTATAGGTCAGATTTTCTCTAACTGGGCTACCCATCTGATTAAATGATGTTATGAGAAGCTAAGGAAGAGATGGAACACTGCTCGATCTTATTCTTAAGGTGTTCAACTATTTGGGACGTATTAAGGTGCATCATCTATAGGAATACTAGTGACATCAAGTCATTGAGTGAAGGACGTAAGGATCCAACCTTGATTGAAACTTTTCCAGTAACATAAAGCAGAACAAAAAGGCATAGAGAAATATCAAGAAAGACTTTGTAGGAGTTTGATGCAGTTCCAGGGGTTCCTCGGAGGAACCTGTAATAGATAACCACACTCCCGTCAACATAGAAAGAAAATCCATTATGTCCAATAGCACAAGCTCATCCTCGAGAGACGGCAACTTATCCAAAGAAGAAAGCAACAGAGGCATGACAAGTGGACCTAGTAAAAATAAAGAGGAAGAGACGGGAACATCCTTGTAGGAGGGGGCAATATCTCCTTCGCCAAATAATAGTTAGCCCACCTTCTGGCATACACAATCGCTGCTTTAAAGAAAGGACAGAACCCGCTTGACTAGAGAAATCACCTGAAGGAAATTAATGAGATGCCTCAATAAAAATGAAAGGGCAAAAGGAAGAAAAGGGACACTTTTAAGTTCCCATAAAGGATCCTCCTACCCAGACTATCGATCCTACAATAGCATAGATGCGATTTCCTTATTTATGAACTTTTTTTGACCTAATGATAATTGTAGGTCAGGCAAGGGGCTCCAACTTGTGCAACTTACTGGGCTGGATACAATTAATTACCTTATTTATGAACTTTTTCTAACCTGATTATAATCGAAGATTAGGCAAGGGGCTTTAGCTTGCACAACTTACTACTAAGCTAGATGCGATTCCATTATTTATGAAGTATTTTTGATATGATGATAATTATAAGTCAGGCAAGGGGCTCTATCTTATGAAACCTATAATTGGCTGGATGTGATTCTCTAATCTATGAACTATTTTTGACCTGGTGATAATTGTAGGTCAAGCAAGGGGCTTCAGCTTGTGCATCTTACGAACGGATTGGATGCGATTCCCTTACTTATGAAATCCTTTTTACTTGATGATAATTAAAGGTTGGGCGACTCACGATTGAGATGGATGTGATTCTCTTATTTATGAACTTTTCTAACTTGATGATAATTGTAGGCCGTGCAAGGGGCTCCATTTTGTGCAGCATACGACTGGGCTATATGTGATTCCCTTATTATGAACTCTTTTCGACTTGATGATAATTGCATGTTGGATTAGGGTCTCCAGCTTGTGCAGCTTACGACTAAGCTGGATGTGATTCTCTTATTCTTAACTCATTCTGACATAATGATAATTATAGGTCGGGCAAGGGGCTCTAGCTTAAATAACTTATGACTGGGCTGGATGCGATTTCCTTTTTTATGAACTCTTTCTGACCTGATGATAATTGTAGAATGGGCAAGTTGATCCAGCTTGTGCAGGTTATGATTGGGCTAGATGCGATTCCCTTATTTATGAACTTTTTCTAAGTAGATGCTAATTGCAGGTCGAATAGGGGCTCTAGCCTATGCAGCTTTTCATTGGGTTGGATATAATTCCCTTATTTATGAACTCTTTCTGACCTAATGATAATTTAACATCGGGCAAGGGGCTCTAACTTATGTAGCTTACGACTTGGGTTGATGAGACTCTCTTATTTTGAATTCTTTCTAACATGATGATAATTATAGGTCGGGTAAGGGGCTTTAGCTTGTGCGCTTACATTGGGTTGGATATGCTACCCGTTTTGTTCCAAATTCCCTACGATATAACTAAGATGTTACATTCTAATTAGATAAGGTTTTATGTCCATAAGGAAGAGACCTTGCGAACTATACTCACTAGTGATGGGCCGAGCTATGATTATACTTGATTGAGTATGATTGTGGATAAAGTATGCTTTACTACCCAAGTTAGTCACGATGACAAGCTTCCCTACATGGATAGGCATGGATATACTTTCGAAGACTCCTTAGAACAGAACATCGCCTTACTAAAGATCGGGTATGATTTCTTTTTGCAATTATGTTCTTTAAACATACATTCATTTTTTCAATATTTTATATCATGTGAAGATATCAAGCATTTGTGTTAGAGTTGATACGATTAGTTCAATTCTTGATGATAAACATGAAAATATCGGTATACAGATACCCGGGGTCATCAATCTGTTAGCCTTTTTTGGCTCATTTAAGATTTTTTTAAAGATTCATCCATGATTCCATGCAAGAATCCTATTTTTTATAAGAGCTATGATGGATAGAGAATACACATGGATAATTTTTAGAAAAGCTAATTTTGGGGTAGAGAAAAGATGAATGAGGAAAGCCATTTCTTCAAGCAAGCCTTAAATAAGCATGATTGTTGGAGTGGGAGAGTTAAAATGGAGGGACGTCTTGCCTTGAGAACATTGTGTCTTCCCCATGTGGACCATTCAGTAATAAGAAGATAAAATGTCTCTTTAGTTTTATTCTCAAAAGTTGCAATGGAGCTTCAAGTACTTATTGTCTTTAATTAATGGATGGGAGTCCCATAATATATCTTAGTCATAGGATGCTGGAATACCCATCAAATATCTGAACTGTTGGCTGGTGGATTGCTCATCAAATAGTTGGGCCGGTTAAGAGGGGCAAATTCTCATTTTTGTTACACTATGTTGGTCACATTCCAGAAAAGATACGCGATGTTGGCCATCATAAAACAACGTCTATTAAGTTGGCCATTCATCAAAAAAGGTACAAAAAATCCCGATCGGGCTTTTTTTGCTGATGTGGCATGATTCAGTACTTTCTTATCATTTTTCTTTAATTTTAAATATTAAATTGACAAAAAAAAAACTGGGAAAATTTTCATTTTTGGTACATTATCTTGGCCACATTCCAGAAAAGGTACGTTAAATTGGCCATCATCAAATCATATCTGCTAAGTTAACCAATTCATCAAAAAAAAAAAAGGTCCAAAAAAGCTTTGATCGGATTTTTTTCCTAACGTCATGATTATATATTATTTTATTAATTTTCTTTTATTTAAATATTAAGTTGTAGACAAAAACCTGTTTTGCCTTCATTTTCTTTTCTTTTAATCAAATAAATAAAATCTTAATTAATAAGAAATAAAAAAAAATCATTGATAAATATATAAACATAAAATAAATCTTCAAAAATAAAGTTTATATAATAGTTTATATTATTGTTATATTATTAGAATTATAATTAATACAAAATTAATAAACTCGGAGATAAATATAAGAATATAAAATGAATCTTAAAAAATAATATATATATATATATATATATATATAATATATATATATATATATATATATATATATATGAGAAAATCTATTATAAATGAATTTTGAACTCCCTATATTTATTATATATTTTTTAATATTTGTATTATATTTTTATATTTATAAATGATTTATATTAATTCTTATTGATTATGATTTTATTAATTAGATTAACGGAAAGAGAAAAGAAAAACATAAAAAGAAAAGGGAGAACAAAACACATTTTTGTCTTTAATTTATTTTGTATAATTATAGAGAAATTATAAGAAAATATAGAATTATACCACATTAGAAAAAAATCCGATCAAGGCTTCTGTGGACCTTTTTTGATGAATTGGTTAACTTGGTAGATATGATTTGATGATGGCCAATTTAACGTACTTTTTCTGGAATGTGGCTAACATAGTGTACCAAAATTTAAAATTTTCCCCTTTTTTTAAATTTAATATTTAAAATTAAAGAAAAATGATAAGAAAGTATTGAATCACACCACGTCAGCAAAAAAGCCCGATTAGGCTTTTTTGTACCTTTTTTTATGAATTGGCCAACTTAATAGACGTTGTTTGATGATGGTCAACATCACGTACCTTTTCTGGAATGTGGCCAACATAGTGTACCAAAAATAAAAATTCCCCGATTAAGAGGCCCGATCTTGAGTAATAGAATTTGGAAATGTGGATATTTGGTCAAAATTATACACGTCAGCTAGTATATTGATACACATTAAATACTAAAGTCAATGAGTGAGTTTATTGTGATATTTGTGATGTGGTTAATTTGATCTTGGTGAAGAAGATGAAAAATAGTTAGATCAATACATAGAAAATAACTTGAAATTAAATTACATTTAGAAAAAAGGAGCAATAGTCATTGGGCAGATAGAGCTTCACAAGCCTAAGTCTCATTCGGGGAAGATTAATAGAGCGATTAATTATTCTTGAGGTATCTTATACTATTATATCTTCATCCATGTCAACATCTAGCTTGAATTCCATTGCGTTTGTTATTTCTTGCACGTTTGATCATTTATGGTCTCGGTTGTTAATAGTGAAAGGTCATGTTGGGCTCCAATATCGGTTGCATGAATAACATCTTGAAGTACATGTCTCCACCACTCGAATGAGACTACCTCATCTGCATCCCCTTTCCAAATGGAAGGGTAGGATATTCCCGTATGGTCCATTATCCCTATTGATTGAACCTTGGTAGTCCGGAGTGCATATGCTCCTCTTCTT
>BMAC01000593.1:136640-153079 GCA_014905375.1 Phtheirospermum japonicum
CAAAAAGAAATCACACGACAACCACATCAGACGATGACATGTAAGATTTTTTTTAAGACTTCATGACACGTGCAAAACACCATTCAGCACGGACATGCACACAGGGAACACATTAATGTGCACAAACGGACACTGAATTGTGCACAAAACAAATCACACGACAACCACATCAGACGACGACATGTAAATTTTTTTTTAAGACTTCATGACACGTGCAAAACACCATTCAGCACGGACGTGCACAAGGGAACACATTAATGTTGCACAAACGGACACTGAATTGTGTAAAAAACAAATCACACGACAACCACATCAGACGACGACACTCACATATTTTTTTAATACTTCATGACACGTGGAAAAATACCATTCAAACACGGGCGTGCACAATGGAACACATTAATGTGCACAAAATCAAAACATTACCTGATTCGTTCAAAACTGAAGCCATCAGTGTGCAACCAAAATTGAAACCAAGAAAAAATCAAACTGAGGGACCAAAATCGAATAGGAACCACAAAATCGAACAGGATACTCCGACCTAACTCTAAATTCGAACAGTATTGTCACGCCAATCTCTATTACTCCAGACCAAACCTAAATTCGAACAGGAATGAGTTTCTCAATAAAATTACTTTTTGATTGAAGGAACGAGCTGATGAATTGAGCAGGAGATGAATCGAGAACGGAGATGGATCAAAACGCGGAGGAGATCGAATTTTTTTTGCGTATCTTGCAGTTTTCTGGCGTGAACATGGAGATAGAAATGGGTTTTTAGAAATTTCTAGCGTTAACAGGGAGAGAAACAGGTTCTGGCATGAACAGGGAGAGAGAAAACGGCTTTTTAGGGATTTCAATTTTGTGTGAACAAGGGAGATAGAAACTGGATTTCGCGTGAACAGGAAGATAGAAACAGGGAGATAAAAAGCTTGGCGTTTAATCCATTAGATTATATTAGATACAATAGCTAGGATTTATTCTCATTTTCTCACCCACGGACCCATTCTCCACCGGAACCTGCACAATTCAGTGTCTGTTTGTGCACATTAATGTGTTCCATTGTGCACATCCGTGCTGAATGGTGTTTTGCACGTGTCATGAAGTCTTAAAAAATTCTTACATGTCGTCGTCTAATGTGGTTGTCGTGGAAGAAGCATGGTATAACAACTAGAATACCGTGGCATCTCCAAATTCATTTATAATGCACACCAAGTGTATGATGGTTCTTCTTACCAAAAAGGAACATATGTATGGATTGAAACCAACGAAAATTTTGCTTCAGTATTGGAGTAGGTTTCTGTTTTAGGCATTTTTATTGTTATTGGAACATATTACTATATAAGTTAAGATGTATAACTAAATAGGTTATAAATATCATTTATGTTCAGTGACTCGAGGCTTTGTTGTCCTGGTTCATTTTGTTTAATCTTGTGTTATATGTCCATACAACTTGTCAATAATGTAGACCTATTCAGGCATCTATCCTCCCATATGGTAAATTAAATTATGCCAATAAAATATCCTACTAATGAAGACAAATATAACATTGATTCTTATACAACAAAAAATTGTGTTCTGATTTTTGTTTTTATTTTCTGGGAACAAAATCAAGATTCCTTGGCCTGAATTTCAACTTCTTCACTGAACATTGCTACCTATTAGCCCTCTGAATATTGTCAATAATTCAGTTTGTGCACGTTTATGTGTTCCGTTGTGCACGTCCGTGCAGTAGCAGGATGGTGTTTGCACGTGTTACAATTAAAAAAATCTCTGCGTGTTGTCGTCTGATGCAAGCATGATTTATTTGTGCACAATTAAGTGTCAGTTTGTGCAAGTTAATGTGTTCCCCTGTGCACGTCAGTGCAGAATGGTATTTTGCACGTGTTATGAAGTCTTCAATAATTTTTTTCATATTATATGTGGCATGTACTGTTTTGTGCACTGATTCAATGCGAAATTTTGCAGGTGATGTTGAATGTTCTTCCCACAATTGTGAGCCTATTCAAAAAACTATGGTCATGACACCTAGCTCTACAAACATAAATGTGTAAAAAAAAGGAGCAATTGACAGAGTTCAAGACCCTTCATATTATTTTCTTATTTTTATTACTCTTAATTTTGCGACGTAGGTTGTGCACAAACAAGTATAATTTTTTGCACAACCGATCAATCAATTTTGCACAATAGTGCAATAATCTATGCACAGTGGTATTTTATAAATTCCTATTTTAGGTGATGGTCTTTTGGGCTTTCGTACAAATTAATTGGACTATAGTTTTGTCTGAGATTCAGAAATAAGACCTTTTTAACGTCTTCTTTATTTGCTTGTTATCTTGTATTTAAATATATTTACATATTTCTTATCGTACATCGACAATGTTTAATTTGGTTCTAATGATAAATCCAACCCGATGATCAGATTGTAATGATATCATTTACACAAGTAATCCAATAACATGTCCAACCAAAAGTGCAACCATCGAAATTAAAAACTTGAAAACTTAAATATTTGTCTTTCCCTCACCAGGATCATTATTAAAAATTTTAAATATGCAAAACATAGCTTTTTTAGTCGCAAAATAGCCACTATATACAAAACTATTAAATAATACATGCACATCAAATTGCACATTATTTCATACACTTGTGCACATTAGTTCATAACTACATGCACAACTAGCCACTATATACAAAATAATGAAATAATACATGCACAACAAATTGCACATTAGTCATACGCGCGTGCACATTAGTTCATAACTACATGCACAAAATAGCCTCTATATACAAAACAATTAAAAAACACATGCACATCAAATTGCACATTAGTTAATAAACTCGTGCACATTAGTTCATAACTACATGCACAAAATAGCCTCTATATACAAAACAATTAAAAAACACATGCACATCAAATTGCACATTAGTTAATACACTCGTGCATATTAGTTCATAACTACATGCACAAATAGCTACTATATACAAAACTATATAATGTTGTACACCTGATGATCTGATCGTAATATTATACACCTGTGATACCTATAAATTCAATCAGGTCCAATGCCTTGTGCATCAATTTATGCACAATCATGCAGTAAGAAATGAACAATAATATAATAACACACGCACATTGTGAAACCCTCGATATACAAATTTGAATACACAAATCTTCGCCTTTCCCTCGCCATGAACACAAAAAAGCACCATATAAATGTTACAATAATTTGAAATAAAACACTAAGAATTAATGCATCTTATTAAATATAAAAGAAACGACTTAATGTGATTATTCAAGCACAAGCCATATTTTATGCAATCTTTTATTGTGCAAACCTATAGTCAGTATTGTGCATAGTTAGTAATGTTATTGTGCACATACCTGGAACTAATGTAACAATATAATTTTTAAAAATATTGACATTTTCACATACAAAAACAGCATATTGCAAAATGTCAAATGCTATAATGGTCTGACAGAAAAATAAGATATTGAGAACATGCTACACAGTGCGATTCATTCTTGCAATATGCATAAAAAAATTTGTTTTACGCCCATCAGATCATAATGCATAAAATCAAGCACAATATTTATCCATGCTACAAAACTCATTCACCAGTAAGTTTGTGCAATTAAGGGATTATCCAACAACTCCAATATAGGTCAATTTACAATATCAGTTTTTACATTAATTCACTACTAGAACATTAGATTTGACAAATAATTCCAAACTAACTAAAAACCTAACTCAATGAACTAATCCGTCGTATGAAATTCATTGCTTCAAATCAACCTTCTGTTCAAACTTCTACCTTAAAATCGGGAGGTACTCCTTCACGTCTTCAACTTGTTTATTTATCCGTATATCAAGAGTGACAACTTGTAATGGAAACTGTTTATTTTAGGAAGTGCTAATTTATACAATATATTGATGTTTCTCACACTACCAGTTTTTATATGATTTTATATTTAAGACTTTCTTCGGTGAAGGAAAGTTTTAGAATAAATTAGGGTTTTTGAACCATTTGAATAATAATAACGAATGAATAAACTACTCAATTTATTTCTGCAAAACCATTGCAAAGTTGGAGTTGAACAATCGTGTATGTATTCCAGACTTACACTCCTTAATTCCCAACCCATTCATTCCCCAGAAAAATCTTGAATTCACCACTATCATCAGATTAGTAGCCCAGCACCTGCAAACACCTCCAAACCCTTCTGAAGATTCATTCAAACAAGCCTATTCAAGAGATCTCTCTGCTTCTCCACGACTGCAACCTCTCGTTATCACAGGACTTGGCTCTCAATGCGTTCCCTCTGGAAACCCGCTTACACTTTCTTCCGCTGGCTTTCTAACACCAACAACTCAATTGCGACCTTCATCCACAACAACATCCTCGGCCGATCCAAACGTTTTGACGAACTCCACCAAGTGCTCGACGAAATGCCCCAGGAGAAATAACTTTATAAACGAGCGCACGTTCGGGATCGTGATAAACTGATTAGCCGCGGCCCACAAAATCAACGAAGCGATCGAGTTCTTCAACAGGATGGAATATCACTTAGGGCTCAAGCCCGATTTACCCACGTTCCAAACGCTTCTGCTCGGGCTCTGCCGGTATAAGCACGTTGAGCGAGCCGAATTATTGTGCCGCGGTAAAGAACACGAGTTTCGCGACGATATCAAGACGTGGAACATCATTCTCAACGGCTGGTGCGTCTTGCGTAGCCTACCCGACGCCAAGGGGTTCTGGAAGGACATCGTCGCGTCTGGGGCCCGGCCCGATAAATTCACGTACTCCATTTTCATCAACTCGTTGACCAAGTCCGGCAAAACCACCACTTCGACGGAGCTTCTTAGGAAAATGTGGGAAAACGGTCTTGACCCGGATGTAACAATTTGCAACAATGTTATCGACGGGTTATGTTTCAAGAAACGAATTCCCGAGGCTCTTTGAATTTTCAACGAGATGAACGAAAAACGGGGTTGTTCGCCGAATGTGGCGACGTACAATACGCTCATCAAGCATTTGTGCAAGATTCGGAGGATGAGGATTGAAGAGGTTGACGGGATTTTGGAGAGGATGAGAAGTGGGTGTGAGTTGGATGGAGATAGTTATAACTTGGTCTTGAGGTTGTTTATGGAGTGGGGAGATGAGAATAGGGTGAGATATGTATGGAATGAGATGGAGAGGTTTGGGTTAGGGCCGGATAATCGGTATTACACCATCGTTATTCACGGGCTTTATGATAACGGGAGGATAAGGGAGGGTTTGGAGTATTTTGATGAGATGGTGGAGAAGGGAATGGTGCCTGAGCCGAGGACGGAGGAGATTGTAATTTTTTTATTTTATTTTTCAAGATTTGATTTGTAAATTTGTGTTGCGTTGCAGCGACATTTATGTAAAGTGTAAAAGCTTTATGGGTATCGTTGGATTTTCGGGTTTTGATTGTGTAATCAGGTAGTTTTGTTCGATCACAAACCATTTCCGCTATTCTATTTTCCTTTGGTTTATGGAAAAAGATTATTGAATAAAATCTGAAGATGTTGGCAAATTTAGGAACAAAACCTGACAAAAGCGCAGATCATGATTTGTGCATTTATTCATGTAAATAAATAAAATTTCCTCGATTTTTTCATTTTCTTAAAATAATTATGATCCGTAAAAAATGCAAAAAAGGACAAAAGCCACAATTATTTTCTTCAATAATTTCCGCCCATAACGATGCTTAATAAATGCAAATTAATGACGAATGGCAATTAAAATAATTGTGTTTATTGTCGTTGTTCTGTGTATTTTTAGGGTACAGTGAATTCATTTCATGGGGATGGACAATGGTCTCTTTCTCCACTTCTCCATGTCTGGGTTGCGAATTGTTTCCCTTCTTATGGAAAATGTATAGTTTTTTTGTTTTTTTTTGTAGAAACAAATTTTTAATCATTGTTTATGAACTTTGTTTATTTTTTAAACTAAGCAACTCTGTAATTTTCTTCTTGATATCAAAATAACGCCCATTTTTGTATTTAGTTCCTCGACTTTGTTAAAAAAAAAAACACATAATTTTCTTCAAGAGTTAGAGAAACTTTGTGTCTGGTTCTGTGATAATTGAAACAGGCCAAGGAGTTGTGAAAGTGAGTTATAGTTGCTGTGTGTGTGTTTTGCATATGGAGGTCCAGCCCAGCTAACCATGGTATTCCCGTGACAGGGACAAAAGGTTGGGGACCAAAAAAGAAAAGAGAAAATAAAAACAAAATATTTATGGCAAAGTAAAAGCAAGAAAAGGGCATTCTTATCCCTACACATTACTTATTAGTATTACTTTCCCTTCCCTACCCCCACTTTTCTCCTACTCTTCCCCATTTCTAAGGGGAGGTGAGGTGAGGTCCTAAATTCACTGCCTCCTCTACTTGTTTTGATATTTAAAAACAAAAAAGAAAAAAAGAGACAACTCTTTACTTTACTGTTGCATAGATGTGCGATCTGCCCAACTTCGGGCTGAGTTGGATGTTGATGATGATTTTGGAAGACCCATTTGCGTTTCTTGGCTGTAATTATTAAATTCATTCTCTTTAAGATCTGTTTGTCTGTAAAGATTTATTCTTTTGAGCATCTTTACCTTTTTCTTCATACCTTCTTCTTTTTCTTTTCCTCTGTTTTCCCATCTGTGGTATCTTACTTTAGGTCATTTAATTTTTTTGGACCAGGATCTCCTTTTAGAGCCTAATTACCCATTGGATTAATTCGGTTTATTCAAAGCCTGTACAAAAGTATGGTGATTAATATATGAAGAAAGGGGACATCAATGTGGTCTGATTTGCACCGTTTGGATGGATGTATGTGAATCAGCGAAAGCATTGCCTAAGCAATCCACACCAGAGAGAAAAAGACAACCTTTGGTTCCAGCCGAGAACAAGAACAAGAATGGCGCCACTTTTCGGGCCCAGACAAGAGAAGTTAGTTCCAGGTATAGATCACCTACACCATCCGCACCCAAACGATGCCCTTCCCCAAACGCCGCCAGATTATCATCCTCAACAACCTCGTCCGTATCGGCACCAAAGAGAGCCACGTCAGCTGAGCGAAGACGGCCCTCTAGACCATCATCACCGCCGTCTCCAACCACACCGGTTCAGGATACATCGGCCGAAACGATGTTGGCATCGAGAAAATCAGTCGGCAACAAGTTACCGGAATCGCTATGGCCTTCCACAATGCGTAGCCTCAGCGTCTCTTTCCAGTCCGACACTTATTCCATTCCCGTTAGTAGCAAGAAAGAAAAGCCCGTTTCTCCATCCGATCGCACTCTGAGGCCGTCGTTAAACATCTCTGCTTCTTCGAGGAAGCTCACGCCGGAAAGGAAGAGAAGCCCACTTAAGGGAAAAAATTCTACTGACCAATCGGAGAATTCTAAACCTGTCGATGGTTTACACTCTCGTCTAGTGGATCAACATCGGTGGCCTAGCCGAACGAGTGGGAAATTTCCCACTGCTTTAAATAGAAGTATCGATCTGGGCGATAAGACGAACAACAAAACTTCGACTTTATCCCTCAGGCGATTGTCTCTGGATGGTGGGGCGAGTAAGCCTTTGCTCAAGTCGTCGAGCGATTTGCTGATTCAGATATCTCGTGATGATGATCAGATGCAAAGGCCCGGGTCTTCGGGGTCTTCGGATAGGGCTTTGTCTAATCGGACACCTGGTTCACGGGCTCAATCGCCGTCTGTGTCTAGAGGGGTCAGTCCGTCTCGAGCGAAGCCCGTCATCACTCCTTCTAGAGGGTCCAGTCCCGCTCGAGGTAGACCGTCCAGTCCATCCAGACAACCTCAGAGCTCGACTTCTGTTCTTTCTTTTATTGCGGATATTAAGAAAGGAAAGAAGGCTGCGAATCACATCGAAGACGTTCATCAGTTGAGGCTGCTATACAACAGACACTTGCAGTGGCGATATGTAAATGCCCGGACTTGTGCTGCACTGCAATCTCAGAAAGTAAAAGCAGAGGTTTGTGCATACGTTATTGGGGCTTTACATGTTTTATGATCGGTTTTGTGTCTGTTATAGCCTCTCTTCTTTTGGATAAGTTGTAGTTATTTTTCTTTTCTTTTAATTGTTTTGGGTATTTTTAAGTTCTGAAATTTCTCTTTGTATGCACAAATTACTGAAGACACTGCACTGTTTGGTTTTTAAATCAAAGTCATAATAAAAATAAAAATAAAAACACTCCTAAGTCGATTTTGATGGTGCAGAAAATGTTGTACAGCGTCTGGATTATAATTGCTGATCTTTGGGACTCTCTAACGGAGAAAAGGATTGAACTTCAGCAGCTGAGGCTTAAGTTGAATCTATACTCAGTTTTGAACAATCAAGTAAGTAATGCCTCTCTTAATGTAACCATAAATACGCTGACAGAGAGCATCGTGTTTCGTTTCTTAGATGTGTATATCATAGTTCATTCATAATATGCTATATTTTGTAATTTTATGAGGATTCTTGCATTTTTTAATTCAAGCATACATGCTCAGTTAACTTGTCTCGACGAGTGGACTTCAATTGAAAGGGACCACGTTAACTCATTAACCTGGGCCATCCAAGATCTGCAGGCAAGCACAATTCGCATTCCAGTCACAGGAGGAGCAAAGGTACAGCACTTTACTAGCTGTTAATGTTAAAACTTATTATAGAGAAATAATTCCATGTAACTCTATATTTTACAGGGAGATGTTGAAACTGTTAAGGCGGCTATATGCTCTGCTGTTGATGTTATGCAGGCAATGGGATCCTCCTTATTTACCATACTTTCAAGGGTGAGATAATTTCTATTCTTATTATCTATAATAGTCTACTCATATTTAACACCAGCAATTTCTGGTAATCAACATACATAGTTTTCTCCACAACTCCATATAGGTGATCAAGTATAAGCCCCTCTTTATTCTCATTATAGAGGTCTTAGGATTGTGCATTCAACCCAAAAACAGTGATCTGACTTATTGAAGCTACTCATTATATGGGGATTGGTGGCGATTTGAAAATTTTAAGGAACTTGTAAACTTGCTAGTGATGGCACAGTTCACTTGAGCATTGTGGCTTTACCTCCAAATATTGAGGATTTGGTGGCTTCACATGTCAGCTTTTGCATGGGCTATCTATTATCTTACAATTGAGTGTTTATTGTTTCTATCTAACACGAGCTTGGTGGTGATTGGACATTGCCTAAACCCATGTGACGAACCCTTCTGCCGAACCAGCTGGACTTAAGTCGTCTAGTTCATGTATATATCCCAAAATATCCTGTCTGGGCTTTATTTTTCAAATGCTGTCCATGAAGGACATGGACCACTGTGACTGGGTCTCAAGTTTCGGTTTCTAATAGAGTCAGTAGAGGTCATATAGCTTGTGGTGAAGGAAGCTTAATGTTATGTGGTAATCTACATATATTTACTCCCATGTTGCTTAAGGCATTTTGCGAACAACCCATGATAACCTCTTAAAAAGCTGCTATGTTACCTAATGGATTATATATTATTTTGCTTTCTTCCACTTTCTGAGGATAATAGTAGCAGCTTTAGGCGTCTGGTTGTTGATTTTTTAAGAGAGAAGAAATAAGACAAGTAATAATGTGGTTCGGCCATTTGACCTACATCCCCGGACAAAATGCCCAAACGGCTAAAAGGGTTTCATTTCCTTTTATCATCAGATCTATAGTATCACCAATAATTTTGAAATGCCAGTATTACATATTCTACTATATTATAAATTCATCGACTTTGATTATCAACACTGGTCTTATGCTTCAAGCGTACATGCATTTAGCACGTAGCATTGACTTGACTTTTAAGTAGCATATAACTATTACCATACAGCGTTTAAGATATCTATTGAATGATACAGGTGGAAGGAATGAACTCTTTGGTGTCTGAACTTGCTGGTGTGGCAGCACAGGAAAGAGCCATGCTTGATGAATGCGAATCAGTTTTGGGCTCTACAACTGCAATGCAGGTGAGAAAAAAATAAGCAATTTCATTGGAATTCCTCTTCTTTTCCTTTTATATTTTCCTATTCTGTATGCCTTATGTGCCTTAGGTAGAGTTTGGAATTTCATAAGAATTATCTTTAAGGATAATTACAAATACTACCTGTTAAATGTAGTTCAATTACCAAAGAGAAGGAAAAAAAAGAAGGCAATCAGTTGTCTTTCAAAATTGCTAAAACCCCACGACATATCACACATGTTATTGTTTTACAAAATGCACCTCTTGAAGATCAGTATTTGTAAAATAAACACCAACGTCCATATATGAGGTATTTGTAATAACTCAAGAGGGTATTTATATTTGTGAAAGATAGTTGGGTTTTTTTTTTTGGTAATTAGACTAAACCTCAGTGGTGATTCTTGTAATTATCACATCATGTTTAACTTGTCTCATTTTAGTAATTTCTTGCATTCAAAAGGGTATAGGCAGTTTAAAGCCTTGTATGCCTGTGGTGTTGCATTAGTTTACCTAAACCTAACTGATTATATATACTCGGCACACTGTCACTGAGACACTGAATCGTTCCACAATTTTGTCATGGCATTGTTGTAAGCTGATGAAATTGAATATGCTTGAGCAGGTGGAAGAATACAGCCTTAGGACCCATCTATTACAGACGAAACAGTCTTTGAGAAACGAGGAACCATCGATATATGGATATTAAGACGAGTTCAGAGTTTTCGCATACGAGAGGCTAACAACTTGGGCTTTGCTCCCTCGGGAATGACTGTGACACGACGTTTTCTTTGTCATCAATGTAAATCGATGTTTTATGCATCGCCTTCTTAATTTGGTTTAGCTCTATAGGTTTAGTTAGAATTTGTAAGTTTTATTTATTTTATTTTTTTCCTTCTTAGTGTATTGGCTTGACTCTCTTTTCATTTTCTCTAATTATATTATTACATTGGTGAAAACCAATCAAAATGAAGAATGAAAGGAAGTGTGAAATATACCGAAGTAAACTTGTTCCAGGCATGAATGAATTAGTTTCTTTCTTGCCGGTGTTTCTTCAGCCACTAATGCTTTGTTTGGTTAGTGACTGGACAGAGTTTTTGGGGGAAGTGTGATTGACATGTAGCTTTGTTTGGTTAGAGTGATTGGAGAAAGTTTTATAAGGAAGGGAGTGTGATTGAGATTATTTTTATTTTTTTATTTTTAACAAATTTGTGTACTAGTAGAGAATTGTATAGTGTAACAGTAGGGTTTGTCAGAACATCTTTAATGTCGTGATCTATTTCGATGATCCGGTTTAATTAAATAAATAATATATTTTTAATTAAGGATTGAAAAAATTATATATATTGAAAAAAATTGATTTTTTTGGGTTGGAACGCAACTTGCATGCGTGTCCCGGATTTAAATTGACAAAAATTAGTTTTAGGGGCTGAAATGAAAAAAAAATCTGGGGGAGGGGGGGGACGACTTTCGGAATGGCATCCCGGGAGGTTTGCAAAAAAAAAAAAAAAACGGGGGGCGGGACGCCACTGGGAAGGGCGTCCCGTGGGTTTTGTGCAAAAAAAAAAAAAAAAAAAAAGTCCGGCCCTAACCCTAACTCACGTATTATTTATTTATTTATATTATTTATTTCTTAGGTTTTTCATTTTTATAATTTATTTAAAAATCTTATTAGGTAAAATAAATAAACATATCATAATAATGTTTTTAAATTATAATAAGTTTTATTTCAAATTAAATAAAAAATACAATAAAATAATATAAATAAATAAATAACAAGAAGTTTTATTTTCAAATTAAAAATACAATAAAATTAAGATACAACAACAACGAAGATTAAAATAGAAATTACAGTAATTTGATATTACACGGATGCGATCACATTCGTAATGATGAATTTCTAATGATGTTGTGGTATTGACAAATGCAATTCAAAATAAATTTTATTGAATACCAAATCCATCAAACCGAATAAAGGTTCTCCATGCTTTAGATATGCAGCTGTAAACTCAGAATCGCCTGCTACGTCGTTCAAAAACCGACTAGCCAATCTGCCGCTTGCACTTTGTTGGTCTCATGATCCCAAGTGCAATGTTTGTTTCCCAACATCATATGAAAATGCATGTATCGTTTTTCCAAAAGTTGAACTCGAGCGGTTATGTCGTCCATTGTGAAGTCTTTCCCGAACGCACCATTGATTTTGTCCAACAAGATCCACGTGATATTGTTGCGTAATCCTATTCTGGGATTGTAGACACCATTGAGCTTACTCTCACGGAGGTCGTCAACAAGCTTAGTATCCATATGGATGCTCCACTCGATTAAATTCGTATCGTAGAAAAAGAAATCTTCTTCGAAATCAAAATATGGTACATTGTTAGGCTGATTTGAACTCATTTCTTCTTTTTTGATGATGGAGAAAAACAAAGATGTGAGTGAGTGAATTGTTTTAAAAAATTAGTCCAATATTCCAAATTTATAGATGGGTTACAATTTTACAAGACAATTGTATTGAATGTGTAGTTGTTGTCACAACTAAAGATGAAAACATAATGCTTATGGTGTAGTCTTGTCACAAAGAAAGTTGAAAAATGTGTGGAATAATGTCAGGTATTGTCACAGGAAAAGTTGAAAAACCTATTGATACGTGTGTAGTATTGTCACCAGCAATGTTGGATAAACATTAAATAAATAATTTTATTGATTAAGAAAAAACAAAAGATTACACATTTGATTAAATAAAAAACTAGAGGACGTGACAAATTCAAACATTACAAATTAAACATAGTACATAGTTGCACACTCAAACTAAGGTCATTTCCAAACCCATTTTATTACACATTTGAGTCCTAATACATTGAGAATGCATCAATTGAAAGCTGCTTCCATCTTCTTCCATAATGGTGGCACGTCATACAAATAATATCTCCGTGATGCATCATCACCGTATTCCTTTATTAACAAAAATAAGTTAGTAATTGAAATAAAACCAACACAAACAACATAATTAGTTGTAGACAGATGTGTGGACTTTATATAGGTTGGGGAGACATTATTATTGATAGTGGTATCAATACAGATCAATCCACGTTCTTCATCCAGAAAAATACCATCCTCAGAAAGTATTGCATTCCACCAACTGTACATCATCTCCATTTCTTCAATCCTGTCATAAATTTCTGGAATAGTAGGTGAAATCATGAAACGACTCTGAAGTAGACTTTTTACATGCGGGACGCTCAAGATAACATATGCATTTTTTGCACCTCTTTCAACACTTTCATTCTGAGCGCTGAAAAATTCTAAAATAACTTGTTCCATCTCCATGGTCCATGGGATGAGTGCAGGATTCACTACAAAAAAACAGCAGTTTTTCGAGGGAAAAACAGAGGGAATTGAATTCCCTCGGAAAGTTCCGAGGGAAATACCGAGGAAACCAAAATTCCCTCGATATTTTTCGAGGGGAGGAGATTCCCTCGGAATTCTGGCGCCATTCTTCCCCGCCATGATTTCCGAGGAAAAAAATCGACGGATTTGCGAGGGACTTGATTCCGAGGGATTTATTCCCTCGGAAAACCGAGGGAAATGCATTTCCCTCGGAATGTTTTTATTTTATTTTATTTTAATTGAAAAGCTTCCGAGGGAATACGATAACCCTCAGAATGAAACCGAGGGAAACCAAAATCCCTCGTTTTATTTTTTATTTTTTTTAAATATTAATTAATTTCGAAATAATTCCGAGGGAAATTTAATTCCCTCGAAATTTTAATTAATATTTTAAAAAAATAAAATAATAGGAGGGGTGCGTTTCGTCATCGTGGAACCACGGGGTGCATCTATTACTCAGATTTTTCTCCAACAAATTCAAAACCAATCAAAATCACCCCTATTCACCGTAGCAATGGTAAAATATTAATGTTACAGAAAGGATGAAAGGAATTTATAGAGAGCGTCACTCGATAGGCTTCGGATACTTCTTAGTGTTTGAATACAATGGGAAGTCAGAGTTTAATGTCGTCATATTTGATAAGTCTGCTGTTGAGATTAAATATCCGATCGGCTAGAGATAAAAACGAGCACGTGCGTTTAGAACGTGTTTTCTATTTTTTTTCGATTTTAAATGAATAATGGAAAAAACCGGAAAAAATAGAAAAAATAGAAACAAGACCCAAGAAATTACGAACGGGGCGGGGAGGGGTGCGCCTCGGCGTCCCGGAAATAAACCCTATGTTTTTCTTATTTTTTTTCTATTTTTTCGCATTTTTCTTCCCTCGGAAAACCGAGGGATTACTATATTCCCTCGGAATTCCGAGGGATTTCTGATTCCCTCGCAATGTTCAAAAAATAAGAAAAAAGTGAAAAAATAGAAAAAAAATAGAAAAATCATAAAAACAAAACCGATCCTATCATCTTAGGCACTTGGGGTGGTTTTGACCCCAAATTCGATCGAAGAATACCAACGAGCACGTGCGTGTCCACACGTGTCGTGGGATTCGACCAACAACAAGATACGATCGATCGATSAACTCCTTCGGTTGGAAACGCGATGCGACGTAGCGTCGTGATTTTTCCATATTAGAGGAGGGGTGCGTCTCGGCATCGTGGAACCACGGGGGTCGGGCGTCGATCGTTTAGGACGCGTTTTCTATTTTTTTTCGATTTTAAATAAAAAAATTGAAAAAAAACACGAAAAATAGAAAAAATAGTAAAAAACAAAACGTATCCCACCATTTCACGACCGGGGTGAGGAGGGGTGCGCCTCGGCGTCGTGGAACCATGGGCGTCGGGCGTCGATCTTTCCGCACGCGTTTTCTATTTTTTTTTTATTTTAGATGAATAATGAAAAAAACCCAGAAAAAATAATAAAAAATAGTGAGAAGACCCGAGAAATTACGACTGGGGTGGGGAGGGGTGCACCTCGGCGACCCGGAAATAAATTCAATTTTTTTTCTAATTTTTTCTATTTATTTCGATTTTTTTTATTTTTTGAAATTTTCGAGGGAATCAAGAATCCCTCGGAATTTCTTCAAAAACCCTTCGGGATTCCGAGGGATTCTTGATTCCCTCAGAATGTTTTAATTAAAAAAGGAATGGATCGAGCGATATTGTTTCCCTCGATTTTCTGAGGGACGGCATTCCCTCGGAAAATTTGACCTAATTGAAACAGCGGGCACGCCCGCTGTTGTCATTTGCGCAAGAACAGAAACAAAAGAGAAGGATAAGGAAGAGAAAAAAAAAATAAAGAAAAAGAAGCTCACCGTCGCCGCTCGTAGCCCTCCTTCCATGCATGAACAATATATATACAATATAATGGGTGAATAACCCTAAATTTGAACCCTAATTGTGTAATTATTCCTAAATCGGCCCCTAATTACTTGATTATTCCTAAATTGAACCATAATTATCTAATTATTCCTAAATTGGCCCCTAATTACTTGATTATTCCTAAGTTGAACCCTAATTATCTAATTATTACTAAATTGAACCCTAATTTTGTAATTATTTCTAAATTGGCCCCTAATTATTTGATTATACCTAAATTGACCCCTAATTGTGTAATTATTCCTAAATTGGCCTCTAATTAATTGAGTATTCCTAAATTGACCCTAATTAAACCTAATCCTAAAACTAACCCTAATTATAAATTAACCCTAAAGTTATTCCTAAATCTAACCCTAAATTGATCTATAATTACAAATTAAAAATGAAACTAATACATATAAATAATATAAAAAAAAACTGAAAAACTTACATTGGCGACGGGTTGCGACAGGCTGCGACGGACGCCGGGCGGCGATGGACGGCGAGCGGCGACCTTCTGCGGGCTGCAGGCGGCGAGACCGGAGAACGAACGGTGACGGCTGCGAGCGGCGAGCGGCGATGGGCTCCGAGCGGCGGGGCGACCTTCTGCGGGCTGCGGGCGGCGAGACCGGAGAACGAACGGCGACGACTACGAGCGGCGAGCGGCGAGCGGCGATGGGCTCCGAGCGGCGGCGGCGACCTTCTGCGGGCTGCGGGCGGCGAGATCGGAGAACGAACGGCGACGGCTGCGAGCGGCGTGCGGCGATGGGCTCCGAGCGGCGGCGGCGACCTTCTGCGGGCTGCGGGCGGCGAGATCGGAGAACGAACGGCGACGGCTGCGAGCGGCGTGCGGCGATGGGCTCCGAGCGGCGGCGGCAGGGCTACGAGCGGCGACGGTGAGCTTCTTTTTCTTTATTTTTTTTTTCTCTTCCTTATCCTTCTCTTTTGTTTCTGTTCTTCGCGCAAATGACAACAGCGGGGCGTGCCCGCTGTTTCAATTAGGTCAAATTTTCCGAGGGAATGCCGTCCCTCAGAAAATCGAGGGAAACAATATCGCTCGATCCATTCCCTTTTTTAATTAAAACATTCTGAGGGAATCAAGAATCCCTCGGATCCCGAAGGGTTTTTGAAGAAATTCCGAGGGATT
>BMAC01000593.1:153104-241798 GCA_014905375.1 Phtheirospermum japonicum
TATTAGAGGAGGGGTGCGTCTCGGCATCGTGGAACCACGGGGGTCGGGCGTCGATCGTTTAGGACGCGTTTTCTATTTTTTTTCGATTTTAAATAAAAAATTGAAAAAAAAACGAAAAATAGAAAAAATAGTAAAAAACAAAACGTATCCCACCATTTCACGACCGGGGTGAGGAGGGGTGCGCCTCGGCGTCGTGGAACCATGGCGTCGGGCGTCGATCTTTCCGCACGCGTTTTCTATTTTTTTTTGATTTTAGATGAATAATGGAAAAAAACCCAGAAAAAATAATAAAAAATAGTGAGAAGACCCGAGAAATTACGACTGGGGTGGGGAGGGGTGCGCCTCGGCGACCCGGAAATAAATCCAATTTTTTTTCTAATTTTTTCCTATTTATTTCGATTTTTTTTATTTTTTGAAATTTTCGAGGGAATCAAGCTTATGTGTATGTTTTTTTTTTTTTAGTTTTGAAATTTCGGTTTCTGCATCTCTCTAATTGTTCTCGGATGCACTGAAATATACGTGCACTACGAGAACTGGGGGGAGATGCTGCCGAAATTTTGAATCTAAGAAAAATACATACGTTAAGATAATACATACTACTAAAATGTCATGTTCTTGAATGGGATAGAAGCCTTACCAAATATAACTTGAATTCCCCATTCTTCTCGTAATGCTGCCGAAATGATCGTAGTTGGATATACAAACGGAATATTTCCGGATTTCTAGAACACGCTTAAGACTCAAAAATCTGACAATCGTGCAATGTTAGGATGAGTTCCGATTGTAGTTGGATGTACGAGCGAATTGAAGATGGCTATTTATCCTCAAAATTCACGGATGGACTTGAGAGTTTTATTGAATTTGCGCAAGCGATTTCCGCTCACAAGGACAGACAGAGACTGAAATGTCCTTGTAATCGTAGCAGATGTAGGTATAGATTCTACCTGGACTTCGATGAGATTAAGTACCACATGGAGAAATATGGGTTCGAGCCGAATTACTATAGATGGATTTACCACGGAGAAACCCGGCTCGCCACCTCTGGACATCATCAGGATTCTCATGCTGGAGGACTCTCTCACATCCCTTCTGAAGAATCACCAAACGCGTACATTAATATGGTTCAAGATGCAGCTGGTCCCGATTTTGACATGGTGGCCGATGTGAAAGAGTCGCCGAACGCTGAGGCTCAAAAATTTTACAACATGTTGAAAGCTGAAAATCAGCCATTGTATACGGGGTGCGAAGCACATACTCAGTTGTCATTAGTTTCCCCTCTCATGAATTTGAAATCAGAGAATCACATGTCTCAAAAGTGTTATGATCAATTGAGTGAATTAATCAAGGAGATTGTACCGAAAGACAATCTCGTACCCGATAACTTCTACAACAGTAAGAAGTTGTTAAGGGGTATGGGCTTACCGGTCGAGAAGATAGACTGCTGCAAGAATAATTTTATGATCTATTGGGGAGACGATTCTGATTTGACAAGTTGCAAATTCTGCAACGAACCTCGGTTTAAACCTGTTCCTCATGGAAAAACAAAACGACAGAAGGCTCGTGTCGCGTACAAGAAGATGTACTATTTTCCATTAACTCCTCGTCTGCAGAGGTTGTACGCATCTAATGCCACAGCGAAAGATATGAGATGGCATGCTGAACACGTGGTTGAAGACAATGTTATGCGCCATCCATCCGACTCAGAAGTTTGGAAACATTTCAACGACACTAATCCAAGCTTTGCGGCTGAAAGTCGAAACGTGAGACTGGGTCTTTGTACAGATGGTTTTCAACCATTTGGAAGCTTCGGAGCACAACACTCACCGTGGCCCGTCATAGTCACACCCTATAACTTGCCTCCTTGGATGTGCATGAAAGAACAGTTCATGTTCCTGAGCGTTCTTGTACCGGGGATAAAGAATCCAAAAGATAAACTTGATGTGTTTCTGCAACCCCTAATCCATGAATTGAATCAGTTGTGGACGGTTGGGGCTCCCTTGTACGATATATCTACGAAATTTTTTTTCAATTACGAGCAGCCCTTATGTGGACAATCAGCGATTTCCCTGCGTATTCTATGTTGTCCGGATGGAGTACGGCCGGTCAAAAAGCTTGTCCTTACTGTATGGAACMGTCGGACGCCTTRACTCTTAAGTGCAGTGGGAAGRAATCGTGGTTCGACAWTCACCGAAAATTCCTTGAGCATGATCACCGTTTTAGAAAAGATAAATGACGATTTCGAAAAAGAAGATCTGTCGAGACTCCACCGCCGGAAGTGCGCCCAGGGATAGAAGTTTTAGCAGAAATAGAAAGATTGAGGCTTCTGAAAGTCACTGAACTAGATGCAGCACAAGTTAACGCGCAAATATCCAGAACGCCTGGTTGGAGAAAATGAAGCATTTACTGGGATCTGCCATATTGGAGGACAAATCTAATTCGTCACAATTTAGATTTATGCACATCGAAAAGAATGTGTTTGACAATGTTTTCAATACGGTGATGAATATCAAAGGYAAGACCAAGGACACGCTTAAATCTAGGGAAGAGTTGAATGAGTATTGTAATCYCCCAGAGTTGGCGCCAGATGGGTCAGGAAAGTGTCCTAAAGCCTGTTACACACTTGGCAAGCCGTCGAAAGCTGCAGTTTGCGATTGGGTGAAATCTCTTTGATTTCCAGATGGGTACGCATCAAATTCTGGGCGTTGCGTCGACAAGAAGGAATCTCGTTTGATCGGGATGAAGAGTCATGATTGTCATGTATTCATGAAGAGGTTGATACCAATAGCCTTTCATGAACTGCTTCCTCCGAACGTGTGGAAGGCTCTAACCGAATTGAGTTTGTTTTTCAAAGATCTCACATCAACAGTCATTCGCACCGAAGATATGATTCGACTTGAGCGTGACATTCCGTTAATATTGTGCCAAATGGAATTGATCTTCCCTCCAAGTTTTTTTGACTCGATGGAGCATCTGCCCGTTCATCTTGCGTATGAAGCGAGAATTGCTGGCCCAGTACTGTATAGATGGATGTACCCGTTCGAGAGGTATCTTCGCAAACTAAAGAACAACGTGAAAAATAAGGCGAGTGTGGAAGGGTCGATAGCAAACGCATATCTGGTCGACGAGGCTTCAAATTTTATTTCGTACTATTTTGAAGATCACGTTTCAACTAAAAGAACAAATATGCCTAGAAATGACGACGGTCAGAATTGTGTCGATGACGACGATGAAATTCCCTCGGTGTTTAAAAAATGTGGAGAGACATTTGGTAAAAAGGGAAAAAGATTTTTAAGCGAAAAAGAATACAACGCCGCAAGGATATACGTGTTGCTAAATTCTGTGGAGCTCGAAGAATATGTTAGGTATGAATACTCATTCCAATTTATACATATACATAAATGTACTAATACTTTTTTCCTCAATTGTGTGACGTTATATGTAGTATTTACATGAAGAGCATTCAACGTCTCCACCCAAACATTAATGAAGATCGGATCAACGAACAATTGGAAAATGAATTTGCCAATTGGTTCAAACATTATGTAAGAAGTTCGATACCGAGATGCATATCATATAATTATGGTATCTATTTATATAATACATTTCCAAAATTAAAAATAATTTATCAATGTCATATGCTAGAGATCGTTCGAACAATGTGATCGACGAGAACATTAGGAGTCTAGCTGAGGGTCCATCAAGATGTGTGAAAACGTATACCAGATGTAAGATAAATGGTTATAGATTTCACACATTGGAGCATGGATCTAACAAAGCAACATCGAGCAGTGGAGTATGTATTAAAGGTCAACTATTGGGGCCACCGAATATGATTATTACGGTCGTCTCATAGAAATTATGCAGCTCGAATACACCGGCCGAATGAAGAAAAACACACTATTATTCAATTGCGAATGGTTTGATCCAACAAGTGCAGGCACAAAAGTCCATCCAAATTATAGGATTGTCGATATCAATCATAAGCGTAGGTTCAACCGATATGAACCTTTTGTACTTGCTTCCCAAGCTGTACAAGTATACTACTGTGCATACCCAAGCTTGAGACGAGACAAATTGGACTGGTGGGCAACGTGTAAGATCAAGGCGAGATCAAATGTTGAGTTTATCGAGCCTCTACCAGAAGAATCATTTCAAGAGTAAGCTATAGATACACGCAGTCCGATTTAACTCGACGATGTCGATTTTCAGTTGCACGACCTCAATGATAATTATGTGGAGGAACTTGGTATTAACGAGACAAATGATGATACAGAAGAAGAGTTACTTACCGATCAAGATACAGATCAAGATACGAATGAAGATGAGTTTGATGATACATTTAATAGCGAAAGTGATTAGTTTTGTTGAAATATATGTAATTTATTCTTATTGTAAAACACACTTTTTTTATAACTACTTTTTTTGTATACTGGTATTATGTAAAATGCTCATATTATTATCTAATAAATTTATCAGATGCCATTGCATCGAGGATCCGGTAGCGTCGGTCGATCAGATATGGGATCGACTCATCGTTTAGCTGATTTCGATACCGACTACATGGGTCTCGGTAGTGATCATCTGGCGACGCAGACCCCGATGCAGACCCCGACGCAGACCCCGACGTCGCATACACCATCACAGACCCCCGTCCGACGCGAGTACATCACGGATCCGACGACAGTTGGTCCCACCGCAGATGGGTATGACTCAGGTTTATATTGCAGGGACGAAGTAAGTAAACCAATGATTTTAAAATTATAATTGTCATTATGATTAAATTTTACCGAGCGAAAAAAATAAAAACACAATTGAATACAGGCTGCACAACACAGGGGGCAAGGTGCCCACTATACTCTGTTTGATCTTTGAGAGGGAGCTCCATCCCGCCGGGTGGTGCTATAAGGCGGTCCCTAAGGAGATTAAGACGTTCTGGTGGGAGATGTTTAAGGTAATTATTATTTTGTGTCCAAATTTGTTAGTATTTACCGTAAAAACAAAATCATATGTTTCAATTGAATTGTAATTATTGTTTTATTTTGCAGGATATTTGTTATTGGGACCCGGAGCAGTATAGTGAGAAAGACATACGGAAGGTATTTTTTTCGATGATCGGGGACCTTTACGGGAAGAAGTTTAATGAGTATAAGCAGCATATTGCCTCCCATGGTGGTGGTCGGCCGGAGTGCCTGACCGCGGAGGTCTATAGGCAAACGATTCTTTTATGTGTTTTCTTATTAAAGTAGAATTTTTTTATTTATAACATATAATTTATATCGTATCTTATATATCATCCGTTTCAATTAGGGCTTGGAAGGTTGAGTGGGATAAGCCCGAGAACAAGAAGAAATTCCTAGCAGTGCAGCAAGAACAGGAGGAGCGAGCCTGCTGGGCCGGGTACTGGGATGTCGAAGCACACGGGGGGTGCTAGATCTACTATCGACTATGCTTTAGATATAGTAAGTAATTTTAGAATATAATAATATAATATTTATTTATTTAATTTTAATGTTAATTATTTGAAAATTCTATTTGAATACAGGAGCGGGAGACGGGTTCGCCGGCTACGTGCTACGATATTTTTAAACGCACGCACCAAAAGAAAGATGGCGCGTTTATCGATAGGAGATCTAGTCTTATTAGTGTGAGTCTCTTTCTTATTTTTAACTTATTCTTTGATTTTAACGTAAAATTTTAATAACGAGTTGTATTTCAGGAGGAGTACGAGCGACATCTGACCCAGGAACAGAAACGTGCGTCTTCCCAGGAGGAGAGTAACGAGGTTGACCAGGTTTTCCTCAGCGTCGCCGGGTTGAGCAAGGGACGGCTTTACGGCACCGGTGCGTATGGGAAGATTGTGGCTGCTGCGAAGGGTTTGTTGAAAGGCGGCTCTTCCACCTCCTCCCAGGCTGATAGGAGTCAGATCAGAGAGCTCGGGGGGCAGGTCGAGGCTCAGAGGGCGCAGCTCGAGGCGTTGCAGCAGCAGGCAGCCGAGGAAAGGCGACAACGTGCGGAGGAGGCAACCGAGGAAAGGCGACAACGTGCGGAGGAGCGCCGGCAGCAGGAGGACTTTCAGGCGCGCATGGCTGCCCAGATGGCCCAGATGGCTGAGATGTATGCTCGTTTCCAGCAGCAGTTTCCCCCTCCCCATCAGCAACAGCAGTACCCCCCTCCCCATCCATAGAACATTTTTACGGTTCATATAAACTTTGTTACTGTGTCGATCAAACGTATGTAATTATTCTTAAATTTTCAAATACTTTTTATAATGATTGGTTTATTTATTTGTCTTTTCAAATATTTTTTATAATGATTGGTTTAATTACTTTTTTCAAATTTTTGGAAATTTTAATAATTGAACAGGCATTAAAATTAAAAATTAAAAATTAATAAAAATAAATTAAATCCGAGGGAAAAACCCCTCGGAAAGTAAAAAAAAAAAAAAAAAACAAAACCGAGGGGATATTCCCTCGGAAATCCCTCGGAAATAGAAAAATCCGAGGGGCAACAAATCCCTCGGAATTCCGAGGGAATAATTTCCCTCGGATATTTCCTATTTCCGAAGGAAACAAATCCCTCGGAATTCCGAGGGTTTTTTTCCTCGGAAATATAAAAAATCCGAGGGAACCATTCCCTCGAATTTCTCTCGGATTTCCGAGGGATTGCACGGAGAACATTCCGAGGGAATCTATCCCTCGGAATTCCCCCGGTTTCAGATTTCCGAGGGAAATATTTCCTTCGAAACAAAATTCCGAGGAGGGTATTTCCGAGGGAAATATTCCCTCAGTTTATCCCTCGTTTTGCCCAAAACCGAGGGATTTTCCCTTAAAACCGAAGGAAAAATCCCTCGGAAATTGTGATTTTTTTTTTTTGTAGTGATTGTAGTAATTATTGTTTATTTTTAGAATATCTGGATGGTTTTCGTCAAAATTAGCCATTATTAGCTAGTATAGTTTATATTTCTTGGTAAATTTGTTTGTGTGTACATATATATAGATGTAGCTTTGCCAGCTACAATTGATGTGTCATTGTGTTGTCATGTCATCCGGTATATTGTGTCACAGAACACAAATAAATTTTTGCCCACACACATATCAATGAGATGCAGCTTTGCCAGCTACAATTGTTGTGCTATTGTGTTGTCTTGTCATCCGGTACATTGTGTCACAGAACACAAATAAATTTTTGCCCACACACATATCAATGAGATGCAGCTTTGCCAGCTACAATTGCTGTAATATTGTGTTGTCTTGTCATCCGGTACATTGTGTCACAAAACATAAATAAATTTTTGCCCACACACACATCAATGAGATGCAGCTTTGCCAACTACAATTGTTGTGCCATTGTATGGTCTTGTCATCCGGTACATTGTGTCACAGAAAACAAATAAACTTTTGTCCACACACACATCAATGAGATGCAGCTTTACAAGATACAATTGTTGTGCCGTTGTATTGTCTTGTCATCCAGTACATTATGTCACAGAACACAAATAAACACTAGTGGAAAAAACACGATTAGCAGCTGTTCAAAACAGCTATTGGTGGCGGTTTTGAAGCGCCTCTGATCGAGGCGACACTTAAAGTCGGATTCACACGGGTAGCGATTCAAACCGCTACTTAAAACAGGAGGGGTGGCGGTTCTTAGCTACGAACCGCTACCAAAAGTCTAAACCGGGTGGCGGTTCTCGTTATAACCGCCACCAATAGTTCAAACTTTTGGTAGCGCATCACATTGGACCGCGACTTAAAATGTCAACTTTTGCAGCGCTTCATACTGAACCGTGACTTAAAGTGTAGACTTTTGGCAGCAGTTCTGTTTTGAACCGCCACTTACAGTGTAATTTTTTTTCCTAGCTTCGGCAACCAAAAAATTCCCCAAATTTATTATAAATCCTACAAACCAAATTACTCATAGCAAATATACAACTAAACAAACCAAAATATTCATAGAAAACACAAATTATCAAAAAAAATAACAAATGTCATAAATATCAAACACAAAAAATCAAATGTTAACAAAAGCATCCAGTATACTTAAAAAAATATTTTACATTACAATTTTAAGAGAAAATTATAAAAAAATACAATTAAGCCATCAATGACTTCTCATTTCTCTAGCCGTCAATGCAACTAATGAATTAACGCATATCGCATGTTTCTTCACTCCTACAGAGCCAAAAAATCTTCAACTTGACGAAAAAGAAAAAAAATTTTGCTTGCCTTCAATTTTTCTTCTGCAACCAATTTTTCTTCACTCCTACTACAACCAATTTTTCTTCAAAGATCTACCATTACCATCAGAGATAGCTTGAAAATTTGCCAATTATCGTCGAGCGTAGAGACTATGATTGTCTGACTGAGGACCACTCCATATTCTTGCAACACACAATTTTTTTCCACATATTTGATTAATATTATAATAATCGATCTTTCTAATAAAATGATAAATCTCTATTTTTATACCAAAACAGCTATGTGATTTTAGCATGTGTTGGAAAATAAAACCACGGATAATCAATGACTAGAGTTAATCGGATCAAACCTGGGTGTGCTAATAACAATTAAGTAGTATTTACAAACTAATTTGTATTTGTTGTAAAACTAAGAAAAGAGAGAGGAGAGTGAGAGAATGAGATAAGAGAAATATAAAAGGTGTCTTTTATTATGAGAACTAGAGTCCCTTTTATAGGTACCAGATTAGGGTTTAGGGGTAGGATGGTCATTCATATAACATATAATTAAGGTAATTAATTAATTACAACACTCCCCCTTGAATGACCTTAAAAATGCTGCCTCGTTAAAACCTTGTCAGGAAAACCCAATGGGATAAAACCTGGTCGAAGGAAAAAGAGTACAGCCCTACTCCCCCTGAAAATCATCACTGTAGATCTTTGAGTCGATGCATGTCAATCTTGTTTACTGATATTCTAAACGATGATGGCAATGCTTTCATGAATAAGTCCACCAAATTATCATATGAGCGGATTTGTTGGATATCGATATCGCCATTCTTTAGAGATCTTGTGTGTAGAAGTTCGAGAGAGATATATCTTGTCTTGTCACCTTTTATGTAATCACATATGAGTTGTGTCATGTGCGAACTATTTATTTTCACACTCATAGTGTTCAAATGCTGTCTCATTAAAACCCTGTGGGACAAAAAACTGATCGAAGGAAAAAGAGTACAGCTGCTCCCCGTGACTTCAATAGGTAGTAGTTCTCGAGTCTATCATCTATCTATATTCAAACTTTAAAATATAATAAGATTATAAACTTTTCATGAGTTCTATACCATATTTTGATGTTTATACATCATTGTTATCCAAAGAATATGCCTCGTCAAAACCTTCCAAGGAAAAACCCGATGGGAAAAATCTGAGTGAAGGAAAAAGAGTACATTATTCTTTGAATATGCTCATAATGTTGCCTCATTAAGAATTTTACTGGGAAAGTCCGACAAAACCTCAGCTTAAGGGAAAAAGAGTGCAATGCATATCTCATTATATTAACTGACAATGTTACAAATGCTTCAAGCATATCAAAATCCTTCCAAGATTTCATTTCATTAATGATGTTGTTCTACATTGTCGGTTGAATGAAACTTCAAGTTTCAATATCATCCACCACGTAAAAGAATGCTCTTATAGCATAAATTTTTATTTATACATTATTGACAAAATATTTCATATGAATGAACTTCTAGTCAAACATATAGCAATCTATAAGATTGCATATTCAATCTTGGCCAAACAATTGTGTCAATAAATTTTAATTAATTCAAAATGTCATTCTCGCTATCATTGAGCTCATGGGTATAAATATAGTTGACTAATTTTCTTATTGATTCTATTTGATCCAATTATATAGACATAACTTATCGAGATCTCTTTGTTCTAAAATTATCATCAGGTACATGAACCTCTTCAATTTGTTATGTCTGTWTACTCTACTGGAGTATAACYTTRAGTGAGAAGACCATCACAAATAATTGCTCCATATAAAGGATATATATTAGAATCAATCGTTATCATGCTTCAGGCATGACATCTTAATCCTCTTGTAGGATTTTATATAACTTTCAAGTTTGAGTCTTTGAACTTGAAAACCATTGATAACCTTATAGTCAGTAATCTAAAATGCAAATTCCCGTTACAAACTCCAGGTTTGTTTTAAACTTTGCAAGGATTATATTTATGCATTCCATATTTTTAGTTACCATGACATATACATTTCATATGTTTTGTTACCATAACATATGTTTATCCTCCCCCTAATGCTGAGAATATAAAATTACTAACAAATTATGAGAAAAATGTATATTTATTTGATATGTTCTCCGCATTCGCTATCCATCATGACATGTGGTGGGGCGATTACAAATATCGCACTTGTTTAAGTTTTGATGGAGGCTTCTAACTGTAAGCCATAGACAGGGGTTTCACATATATTTTCATATTTGGCATACTTGTGAAATATTCTTTTCACATAATTACAAAAATTATTCTCATCAAATGATATAACAAACATCATAAGGCATATCAATTGCTTTTGCCAATCATAGTCAACAAAATATAAATCATCAATAAATTTTGCAAATAAATTTACTAGCAAATGATAAGTGTATTTATTAGATACATAAGGTACTTTGCTCTCATAGCGAATAGAGCAATTACTCTCATAAACTTCTGGTTATGAGATAATAACACATGCAATCTTCTAGTGGATCCAAATATCTAGAAGTCAACATGGAAGGTGAATGGGCCCAAAAGATCTCACCTCATAATATGAAATATGAATATTATTGGAACCTAATTCTAATTAAACTATTAATAATTTAACGGTTAATTTTGTTGAGAACATGTAGCATTAAAAATAAATAGAAGAGTCTTCATACTCTTCATAAATTAATAAACTGGGATGGTCATACCAGTCATGCCAAATCATGATAATACTGAACTTCAGGTTCAAAATGAAAAAGTAATTTCTAACTCCTTTAGAGCTTTTATTGAACTTTCGGGTCAATATAGAAATATTTGAGTTAGTACTAGTTTATAGTACAAATTAATTCGATAATAAATTATCTCAAATTCTTATGGATATTTCAAGTAAAAAAAATCAAACTTCTGGTTGATTTATATTCCAAATTATATCACCATGAGTTTGTAACTCAAGTGGTATCACTGACACTTTATAATGGTGTTGAAAAAGGTTTATCTTCACTTTCTAATAATTTTGTCCAACTGACTAAAATAATATTTTAAATCATATCAAAATAATTACAAAAACTTTACTTATGATATTATTGAGATTTGTACTACTACAAGAATACAACCAATGATATCTTGGGGATATAATGTTCGTAAGAAATATTATTATTAGTTGTGCTACTTCAGGAACAACAACTTAATCATAATGTAAATAATACAAAAATAACATGTAAATAATATTTTTAATAATAAATAAGACATATAATAAAAATATTTCTTCATGAGTATTGTTAATGTTCTTTTGAGATACTATATATTATTTTTCATCAGAAAAATACGGATTATATGTCTTATAATGCTCTTCATGAACATATCATACTCAACTGAGAATTATAATATACCATAACATTTCTTTAGAAACCATGATTTATATTTTAATAATGTTCAAGACTATTAAGAATTGTGAAATCGTATTTCGCAGAAATACTACGATAAATATGAGTTAAAAATAAATCTCATACAGTGCGCAAATATACATAATTACACGTTTTATCAAGAAAAGAAAAACACAACTTGTTATTTCAGATCTATCATGCTTGCATATAAATTGTGTCATTTAACTAATTGACAATAATAAAAATTGAACCAAATGAATATTCTAAATTCATATGAATAAGTAGATCCCATTAGAATCCTATTAACTATAATATTTGGTATGCATCTCCTCTTAACCAACATCACATCACGAGAAGTATTCCAATTACCACATAATGCACATTAACAATATGCAATGTATTCGAAGAAGAATAGGGGTAAAAATTTCAAGTCTCAAAATAAAAATGCATAAAATAAATAGATTATGCTTCATGCTTGCCCGTGATTATCAATTCAACAGGATAAAGTTTCTAATGTCATGAATGTAAATACATGATAAAGTATCAAGATAATTATTTAATTGTATCCGCCTTTTTTTTTTAATGAAAGATATAATTCATTAAAAACACTATATGAACAAGAACAAACTCATAATTGAAACACATACATTTGGATTATCATCTATATCAAAAGAGGAAATATGCACCTTAATTGGATAGTCTCCTCGTGAAAAATATGTGTCGTTGGCTAAATTCTCAAAAAATTTTGATGAAGTTGTGGACAAGCTCTCCTTCATCAATTGCTCGAAAGAAAAAATAAAGGTAATCTCATGAAAAAAAATATTGATCTGGAACTATAATGTCAARAAGACATAAATATTAAAATTTCTTCAGGAATAAGTATCATATACCATAACATGCGATACTTCAAGATCACAATGATTTAATTTAGATATAAAAAAATTCATATTCTTCAGGAATATTGAATTATGATATAATTTGAATACAAATATGAATGTTTCTTTTAAAAATATATATATTCTTCAAGAATATTAATATCACATGAAATAAGAATACGTACGGATATTCTTTCGGAATATTATACTTAGTTCTTCTAATTCAGGAGAAACAACTTGAATTGATATAAATAAATGATAATGAAATAAAATAGTAATATAATAATTAAATAAAAAAATTGCTTTTTTAAAAGCAATTGTAGATCTCATAGTATTTTTTAAGAATACATAATATTCAAATAGAATATATTGATATATGGTTGTATTTCTCCACAAACTACAATAATATATCGACGAGCAATTGTAGATCTCATAGTATTTTTCAGGAATACATAATATTCAAAGAATATATTGAGATATAGTTGTAATTCTCCACAAACTACAATAATATATCGACGAGCAATTTAGATCTCATAGTATTCTTTAGGAATACATAATATTTAAAGAATATATTGAGATATAGTTATATCGACGGTGGAAGAAATCGTTTTCTCATAGCGTTTCTTCAGGAAACAACTTTAGATCCGTGACCTTTTGGTAATGATAGAAATAAATAAAACCGATCTTCACCGTTCAAAATCAACCTTTATATGTCTTAAACAATATATACAAATATCAACTTGATCCAACGGTTAGATTGTGTGAAATCGTCTTTTGAAAAAATATGCACCGACGATTCTATGAACAAAAAACTATTTTGTTCAAAATTCATTATTGAACTATATATAGATTAAAATAAGATCTCCACCGTACAGATCGTAATTCGATAAGTTTTGAACAAATTGTAAAAATTTGAAAGCGATCCAACGGTTAAAACTTCATAAATCGGTTCTGTAAATTTTCTGCGCAGAGAATTATCATGCAAAAATTTTCTATTATTTTGATTTATGAATGTTTGGTTTTGAAAGCTATTATTTTTCGATCAATCTCAATTGGTTAGAGATTCGTGCTGATAACGTGTTGTAAAACTAAGAAAAGAGAGAGGAGAGTGAGAGAATGAGATAAGAGAAATATAAAAGGTGTCTTTTATTATGAGGACTAGAGTCCCTTTTATACGTACAAGATTAGGGTTTAGGGGTAAGATGGTCATTCATATAACATATAATTAAGGTAATTAATTAATTACAACAGTATTGTTCTTAAAATTCAGTAGCAGTATAAATGATTTGTTTAGAACTTACAGGATGAGAAGATTCATCAACAAACATAGTTAACAAATATATGTCAAATAAACTTACAGGCAACAGAGTTTCCACCTGCAACAATTTACACACACTATCTAGGGGAGAAAATTAGTCACCATCACAAAAGAAAAGTCCAAAGTTCTTCACAGAAGTTACTGATATATTAAAAGCAGACATATCATTCAATACACGTACAGATTATACAAGCATAAAACACTAAATATATAGTATAACATTCAGTGCTAAATCAAGTATATCTAACAGTGGTCCATTTAAAGAGAAATCTATTTTACAAGGGCATCGTGATATTCAACGTGATTCTCAGTTAACGTTCATTTTCGTATCCTAAATCACTTGATCTCTTCCGAAGATCATTAGACTCATTGCAGGAAAATCCGACTAAAAAATAAAGGCACATAAAAATTTCGGAGAGTGGCTAATCGTATATAACAGTAGCAGTTACCTAGGGCTAGACGGAGAGCGTTTAGGTCACCGGACTCCGCGGCAGAGATGAGCGGACGAAGGCAGAGAGGAATTTCAGAGTGATCGATATCGTCTTCTTAAGCCAACTCCATACCTTAATCGTCGAACAGAGGGGTGGCGTCCTCGTCGACACCGTCGCGTTGGCGGCCAGGCGCCGACATCTCTCACTGGAGTCACTTCTTTCTCTCTCTAAACAGCAGCGGGCAGGTAGCAAGTATCCCCATTCCCGACTGATTCCTAAAAATTAAAACCCAAGTTTTTTTATAAACTGAATAGACAGAAGAACCTCTAGAGTCGGCTATGAGGATAGACATTCAAACATAACACTGAGATTACAAGACATTGACTATACGAATGATACTACTATTCTATGATTTCCAATAATTTCACCATGAAACACCACTCAGTATAAACTTAAGAGGCACATGATGGCACTAACTATATTTTAGCCCAAACGCTCACAGTATTTTTTTTTTTTTTTTTTTTTGTAATTTACCCTAATCCTGATGTAACAATAAAAAGCATAAATCACCTCCAAAAATAAAAATAAAATAAAATAAAACCCACGGCAAAAGTGGATGTTTTTATGAACTATCTTCACAAAAAAACAGAGCATGCAGCAGAGGCCAAAGCAGAACATAACCAGAAGCTTACAAAAACAAGACAACATGAAAAAAAAAATACTAATAGTAACAGATAATAAGTAAATAAGTAAAATGACGAGGGCTAAAATTGTCAGTAGCTTGCTTAAGCTCCTCATAGGTACAATTCCTCCAGGATGGCTTGGCACGACGAAATCCCAATTATCTCATATGAATAAGAGTACCTGTAAATAGCTCTTTAAGTGATGCAATGTCAAGCCCTTCAATCCCATTACCCTCAGTACTGATTTAGGAGTTGCCTCTGCAAATTCAGATTCAAATTCAAATTCAATTTCAATTTCAATTTCAATTTGTGACTCGGTAACATATTGATTGCAGACTGATAATTATTTGTTAAACAGAGATTAACAATCTACACACAAATTATGCAATTCTGAACAATATTAAGAATTATCACAATTTAACATTCAGCTTTATTTAATTTCAAGTTAGCATAAAAATTCACAACAGAATTGAAACGAGGAAATCAATTTCTCAATTATCACTACATTGTTCGTACAAACCCATACCTAAACCACTGTTATCGGTGAGTCAATTGATTCGGATTGGGCCCATTTCTTGGCAAAGTATTCTTCAGCCCGGCGAGATTTTTGGCCACGGATGGTTTGACCCATTTCTTTCAGCATGGAAGAACGGTTATCGAGGGTGGTACTCCCATGGATCTGGTGGTGAAGTTGTGGTGCGTCGTGGTGGTGAGTAGCCTTGCGATGATTGTTGCGCCGCCGGATTGGAAAATTAATGGACGAAGATTTGGATTTCGATTTTTGCAGAAATGAAAGGATTATATTTGGATTTCTTTATCAATTGTAGAAATGAAAGGATTATACTAAAGAAATGTATAGAAGAAAAAGTGAAGCGCTTCGGTTTGAATGATAAGGCGTCACCTGAACCATAACTAAATTATTCGCAGCGTTCTATTCGAAGCGTGACCCGGAGCAAAATTATTGGCACAGTGTTTCTAGTTGGAAGCGCAGCCCGGAGAAAATTATTTGAGGCAGTTTTATATTGAACCGCCACCTCTATAATTTTTCATAGTGCTCCAATATTAGGAACCTTCACCCGACCGTATTTAAATTTTCTTTTATTAAATTAGGCGGCGGTTCAAATATTAAAACCGCCACTTTTACATTAACAACATTTCTAATTCGAACCGTCACTTATGCAGCGGCACTAATTAGCCTTTTTCCACTAGTGAAGTTTTTGCCCACACACACATCAATGAGGTGCATCTTTGCCAACTACAATTATTGTGCCATTGTGTTGTCTTGTCATCCGGTACAATTATGTCACATAACACAAATAAATTCTTGACCACACACACATCAATGAGATGCAGCTTTGCCAACTACAATTGTTGTGCCATTGTGTTGTCTTGTCATCAATTATGCCACGAAACACTCTCAAAATTACTTGAATAATTGCTCTTCTTGCTATAAATTCGTTGGGAACAAATAATGGATAATTCATCAGTAAATACATATCAATTACGTCATATCTTATTTAAAATAAAGCTAATGGCAGATCACTTCAATGACACAGATGGTATTCCTACAGTTTGGGTCAAAACACTCGATTACGGGTGTGAATTCAACACTAAGTGGACACTTACCATAGACGAACATCTACTTGAGTTCCTAATCCTCGAAAACAATATTCGAGGATGGAATCCAAATGACGGACTATTACCAGACAACTGAGTGAAAGAAGCCAAGTGTTTACTTAACTACTGCTTCAAAAATCACTATGCCGTTTCCGAAGATGACGTCATAGCCAGGATTGTCCAACTTCAGAGACGATTCAGGTTCTTCAAAGAACTGGTTCGGACCCCTGGTACTGTTTGGGACGGGAATCTGAAAATGGTCTTAGGTGATCATAATGTACGAAAGAAATTTTATGCCTGTAAGTTCTACACTCCCTTTTTAATTATTACAAGTAATTTGAATCTTTCATTATTATTCTAACTTGTTGTGATGAATGCAGGATTGTCCAATCAAAACCTATTGCAACGATTTTGATGAGGACCCTTGCTCACAAAAATAAAAGTACTGTTTGGAGATGTGTATCCAACTAACCACAGTGGAAGCTCTACGAGTGGAAGTACCGTTGACCATTGCACGTTGGTTTACCGGCACTTCTCTACCTGTGTGGATTGCGTTTGTGTTTTCATTGTGTAACACTTTTATGTTGTTGTACCGACAACGCTATATTGCTTAGGGAATTCCATTTATGTTTTCATTGTGTATTGTTTTTATGTTGTTGTACCGACAATGCTCTATTGATGTGTATTGCGTTTGTGTTTTCATTCCGTAATATTTTTATGTTGTTGTACCGATAGTGCTCTATTATTGTGGATTGTGTTTGTGTTTTCATTGTGTAATATTTTTTGATAACTATTGAGTGAATGTGAACCACGTTTCTGCCTACAATTAAAATAATTTACACATCATGAAAAATAGTGTGATCCCGTGCCACATTTATTTTTCTTATACTTTTTACGTAGATCGTGATCAAGTCCTTGTAGGGGAGCTGCTGGTTCCTGAGTCAGCTCTTCCTTGTCACTTTCGTCACCACGCACCATTATACCCCAACGCTGATGTGCACGATCCGCAATTTCAGTGGGAATCGACATCGGAATAGGTGTCGTCTGGAAGTCTAACTGCGAAAAGCCCATGTCATGTGGAGCTGTGAAGTTGGGGTTAAAATGCATGGTTTCAGCATGCAGAAGATCGGTGAATGATTGTCCAACATATAAAGGAGTATAAAACTCGGATGTTCCAAATGTAGGAACATAATCACCTCCCTTGTTATACGATGATTGACCAACAGGATCTATATTCAACACAGAGACAAAATTATTGTTTTAATATTAATCGTAAGAAAGTGACATATAAAATAGTTATTAACGAATCACACAATTACCATGATGGATGACTAGTGGTGGCCCGGGTGCGACAATGGGTGCTCTTCTACAAGAGGATGTTGACTGAACAGTGATGCTCCTTCTTCCGCTGCTGGACACGGATGCCCTGCGCTCATCTGGAGCATGATGAGGTACACTCCTCCTGGACGGGCCTGATATGCTCTGTCTTCCACTGCCGGATGCATATGCCGTGCGCTCATTTGGTATATCCTCATGTAACTCCTTACGAATACGAAGTCATCTCATCAGCGACCGAATCAACTACATCGTGCATACGACGATAAGAGTCAAAATCGTCGTCTCTAGCATGTGAAGAGACATGGCGGAGTCGCTGACTCCAAGTACCCTGTAAAACATATACGGTTGAACATCAAAACTAAAAAATAATTAAATTTATTGAGTGGAAAAAGAGTGAATAAGATTTATTATAATGGCCTCGTAAACGTCGACGTCTGATTGCTGGTATCCTCCCTCTGCATGTCTCTCCAGAGGAGTGATGAAATGTTGTGTATTCTGTTGATACCAATTCCGATATCTGCTCGCCGTACCCGTACCTCTCTGAACTGAAGTGCCTTCTATCCTTGTGGACCATCGTACCTCCCATGCCTGGATCCAGGCATGATGACGTAAAGTCCACTGAATGTGATGCTCCTGTGCCCGAGAGACACTGTGCAATGCCTCCACGTCAACATCTATATTCGCTGGTGTACTCTGACGTATGCCGAACTGTCGGGTCACCCGATTGGGAAAATGGTACTCGACAATCGACCAGCATATTAGTGGGCACTGGCTTAGCCAGTTTTGAGTCAAACATCTTTCCCCCAGTACTTGTATCTCAGGTGCATCCAAATCGTAGGGTTCCCATGTCCACTGCAAATTTGAATAATCATCATGAGTCACCATATTGTCAATATAAGCAATATTTATTCAGTACTCTACCTCTATCTCGTTTAACCGATCAAGTGACTCTCGAAATACTCGTAGCGTATTCCTAGAGCTCTGAGTATAACTATACTCTGCAATCCACCTGCGTAAACATTCAAGGAAAGTTATTAAAACGAAAATGATTACTAAGAGATGTATATCTAGTATTGCAGTTAAAAATTATACCTAGCACCATACGGTGATACGGGCAACGTAACGTCTTCGACTGCATCGTAAATGGTCCGATGAAGATTGAGAGAACTGCCCGTAGACTGTGGTCTAATAGCTGAAATCCGGGACCATGCCCAAATCTACAACAAATAAACTGGACTACTGATTGTCTTCCTGTCTTCTTTCGCAGACATACACAACTCACGATATAAATGTACAAACACATCACTACCCCAGCTAAACCCGATGTTGTATCATCATCTCAAAATGACGTAGGTAGCTTACAGAAACATAATTATTCGTTGTGCTGGGCAACAACAATGAACCTAGAAATAAAAGTGCAATCCCACGAGCGTACTCGTGACCTCATTCTGCGGCGTGTCATCATCTAGCTGTCGTCTGCTGAGGTGCTCACTCAGCGTCTTGAGTTTCAAATGACTCGCACCTTTCATCTACACCTCATAATCCACCTGGAGGCCTATGTAGATCCTGACATACTCCGCCCATTCCTCCCTGCTCCACTCCTCGTCATCGTCGATCATCGGGGCACCTTCAATCGGATGACCCCAAATAATGGCTACATCTTGGAGAGTGATCGTTGCCTCTCCTACGGGCAGATGAAATGTATGCATCTCGCGGCGCCATCTCTCAACTAGTTCGGTGATCAAATGGCACTCCGGCTTCGTAATCGCCCCGCAACATGCGACCCCGTAAAACCCCCAGCGATGTAGCACCGACATAGTTCGAGGATGTAGACCATTACGCTCGTCCCAGAAAATATAACCTGCTACACGCTTCACCCTCAGAACCTCATCCATATGACCACCTGCAACACTGCTCGATCTATGTAAACCCTGCTGGCTCAAGAGCGGTGATGCCATATGCAAGATAAATACATAGAAACGATCAAGAATGAAATATTACGAGAACGAAATATTAGACGAAAAGTTGCAGGAATTAATGAATTCATGCAAGAATGAAATATTACTTAAGGAATTCGTACAACACAAATTATTATTTCGGATATAAATGTGAATTATAATATCGAGTAGTGTCCAACGTTTTTCAACAGAACAATAAATCGAACTACAACATCAAGATGAATATTAATTAAGGAATTCATACATCAACAATTATTAATTTTCACAGCAATGTGAATTACAACTTCTGAAAGTGCTAGCGAATTACAACATCAGACTCATGGAAAGATCATCGCCGTAACTAACATCAGTGCCTGGAACCAGAATGTCCACCGCCTTGTGATGAGCTAGCCACATCTTGCACACGGTATTGTTGTCTTGCTCGTACTTGGGGTTGGTCCATTTCGTTGGGGATCCTGCTACCCCTGAGTCGTCCAACGGTTCGCTGCCTCCTCATGTGTGGAACATGAATCAATTCAAAACTTGCCTCATTCCAGTCCTCTGCGTCGGACAACGGTTCAAAAGCCCCAGCGAAGTATGTGCGTAGGCACGCACCAGTGCTGTAGTAATCTAGGACGTAAACTCGAGGATTCGTTCTGAATTCGGTACACACCTTTATTGCATGAGAGCACGAAATACCGATGCTCACCCATCTACCACAAGAGCATTCTGTGCTCGACAAGGAAAATCAAAATACTCGAGTACGAACTCCTCTGTTGACCCTCACAGAGACTTTGGTCGTTTGTGCTGCCCAATTAAAGCCCGTAACGTGGTAAGATGACCCTAAATGCTGTCTTTCTCTGAATAGGTTATATATCTTATCAGGCCAAATTTGTTGCATGATATGGACTCTTGTCGCATCTCTCAAGCGATCATAGAAATTTTGAACACTTCGAAGAAATGTGATTAGCACGCTTCATCACTCCATTGATGGACTCAGACATGTTGGTCATCAGGATGCCACACCATCTGCCGCCGTCGTAGGATAGTGTCCACTTGCTCTTATCAATGCCATCCAAGTACGCAAATGCATCCAGATCAATGACCGTAATCTGCTCCATTATTCTATAGAAGACTGTAACCCTGGGTTATGTTGAACACATGTCCTTCAATTTCACAGACTTGGCATGCGTATTGAAGTTAAAAGAGACATGTCGCAAATAAAAAACGTTAGAAGCAAATGCTGGAACTTGTTCTAGTGCACTAAGTAGTCCAGCATATCGGTCAGATATAAGACAAACCCCTTCTATGTTGCGAACAATATATTTTGCAACCATGTGAAGGTACCAATGCCACGAGCTATAACTCTCTGAATCAACAACTGCATAAGCTAGTGGCAAGACTTGTTCGTTGGCGTCAACTGCAACTGCCATCAACAACGTGTGCTTGTACTCTCCAACCAAAAAGGTTCCATCAACACTGATCACCTTGCGACAATGTTTAAAAGCCTCGATACATGGTCGAAATACCCAAAATACAAATCTTAACATGTGCACACCGGGTATTCTAGAAGATTTGTGTAGCCACTCGACCACTGTCCCTGGGTTGTACGTCTGCAAGGCCTCCATATATTTTGGTAAATATTGGACCGACTACTCCCACGTCCCGTACACATTTCAACGAGCCCGCCGCAAACCTTTCCATGCCTTGTGATATGGCACTTCATAACCATATTCTTGTTTGACAGCCTTCTGGACATGCAAAGAGCCATATAACGGATCCTGCTCAACGTGAGTGGTAATGAGCATAGCAATCATATTTTACACAAATTGGGGTGATCAGTACGTGTAAAAGATGCAAGACATCTGTGCTCAGAACCCAATCTTGTGATTACCCAAGCACCCTTCCGTTTANCCCTTCTATGTCGCGAACAATATATTTTGCAACCATGTGAAGGAACCAATGCCACGAGCTGTAACTCTCTGAATCAACAACTGCGTAAGCTAGTGACAAGACTTGTTGGTTGGCGTCAACTGCAACTGCCATCAACAACATGTGCTTGTACTTTCCAACCAAAAAGGTTCCATCAACACTGATCACCTTGAGACAATGTCTAAAAGCCTCGATACATGGTCGAAATACCCAAAATACAAATCTTAACATGTGCACACCGGGTATTCCAGAAGATTTGTGTAGCCTCTCGACCACTGTCCCTTGGTTGTACGTCTGCAAGGCCTCCATATATTTTGGTAAATATTGGACCGATTGCACCCACGTCCCGTAAACATTTTCACGAGCCCGCCGCAAACCTTGCCATGCCTTATGATATGACATTTCATAACCATATTCTTGTTTGACAGCCTTCTGAACATGCAAAGCGTCATATAACGGATCCTGCTCGACGTGAGTGGTAATGAGCATAGCAATTAAATTTTTACACAAATTGGGGTGATCAGTACGTGTAAAAGATGCAAGACATCTGTGCTCAGAACCCAATCTTGTGATTACCCAAGCACCCTTCCGTTTACGAAAACTAGCGCGGAGCCACCATCCACATTCAGATGATTCGTTAATATCTACATGATTCTCCCCAAGTGAATTCGACAAGCAAACTTTCCAAGCCATTTGATTGCTCATTACCACTCTATACGCACACTTGGCGACGCGCACAAAGTAATCTTTGACAGCCCACATCAAATGTCTTTTATCTCTGAATATCATGCCTATTCTTAACACTCCTTCGTCTTTATCGTAGTACTAGTCCGGTTGAGGGACACCAATAGAACCAATAGGAACGTCTTCGTATACGTGATCGAAAAATGGTTTGTTCTTGTACTGTGTCGATCCTCTATCCGCTCGTTTATGGGTTGTAGGGGCACGTTCATCCACGGCAGGTTCAAAAGAATCTTCATTTGACATGCTACCCCTCAACTAAAAGAATTCCTCGTCAGTTTCATGACCATCATCATCTAGTTCATCTAAACTATTTTCAAAATCGCTTCCTTCATCTGGTCCGAAGCAATCGGCGAGGTAGTCCGGGATCGGCGGTGAGGGAGGGGGATGATGCTCGGTGGAATCTACATTTGCATATCCACCCTCGTCTCGTAGAATTGATGCATACATGTCATATTCATTTCCAGAAGACATATTCGCCATATGTGCGCTTACTTCTAAAACCGAATACGTTTTATTAATTAATTAACTACTAAACAACAACCGAATAAATTTGAATTTTCAATTAATTAATAATTTTAACAAATTAAATAATACCCGAAGATTCAAGTAATTAGAAATCTTTTCCCAAATAGACACATTCAATATTCGTAATTAATTAACAACTAAACACAAAAGGAATAAATTAAAATTTTCACAAAATTAATAATTTTATCATTCACAAATAAAATCAACTTATTTAAATAATTAACAACTAAACAAGAACCGAATAAATTCAAATCTTCACATAATTAATGATTATGTGACAAAATAAATAAATTAAGACTTTTTTCACATAACTAATAATTTCATATAAATTTAGTTTCTCACATAATTAAGAATTCTACACAAAATAAATCAATTGACATATTAACAAATTTAATTATTCACATAATTAATAATTTCATCACAAATAAATAAATTTAAATTTCACAAGCAATTAACAACTAAAATTAACAAAAACATATAAACTCACAAACATATAAATTCACAAATATTTAAATTCATATTTAAATTGACTAAAAAAAATTCACAAACATATTCTATAAATATTGACATTTAAATTCACAAACATATAAACTCAATAAAAAAGTAACAACTATCGATTTTACAACAAATGGGTAATTTATTCACCTAGCAACTAATTACAATTGATTAAAATAAATTAAATAAACTACAACTTACTTTTTAAGGAGCTGGGAGAGAAATGGAAGAGGCGCCCGCCCGCTGTTTGCTCTTGCTGTTGCTGGTTGCTGTAAAGAAATGGGTGTGCGTGTGTGTGTTAGGGTTTCATTATAATTCTTTTTTATTTGCACAAAACCCCCGGGACGCCCTTCCCAGTGGCATCCCCCCCCCTATTTTATTTTTTTTTTTGCAAAATCCTACTCCAAAAGGAGTCCCGCCCCCCGTATTTTTTTTTTCATTTCAGCCCAAAAAACTAAGTGTTGTCACTTTAGGTCCGGGACGCCCTTGGGAATGGCGTCCCGATTTTCTTTCTAGAACGGTTTTTTTATATACCTTTTAGAATGCGGGCGGGCGCCATTCCCAATGGCATCCCGACCCAAAAAATCAATTTTTTTCAATATATATTATTTTTTCAATTCCTAATTAAAAATTCATTAATTATTTAATTAAACTTCTATGATCAATTTAAAAAAATAATAATAAAGACAAAACAATCAATGGGTCCAATATTTATTTAATTATAATTATTTTGTATTTTCAATTATATTTTTCACAATTTATCATATAAATTCTTACTTGTAACAATTTGATATACAAAGTATGTGTGATTTGCAATTTACCCCATAAACTAGAATTATTGTGCTTTTATGTTCAAAATTTGATGACGTAGGCACAACTCGATTGTGGTACGTAATCTGGTTTTTGGCAAAAAAAAAAAAACAAAAAAAAAACCACAAAAAATCTAATTTTGGGGCAAACTACAAATCACGCATAATTCATATGACGGTTTGTCCCAAAAAATAATTTGTATAGTGAATTGTGGAATTGACCATAGTACTTTTAATCATTTTTCACAATTTTAACTCACCTTTTCCCTCGTTTTTCTACATTGTATCCCGTTCCAAACCCACAAATAGGGGTGAGCAGGACCGGGTACCCGCTCAATTTTCTTGGAACCGGAATTGGTTGGAACCGGGTCCAAGAAAAGAGAACCGGTCCCGGAACCGGTACTAGCCGGGTCCAAAATTTTTGGAACCGGTCCCGGACCCGGTGGGTACCGGTTCCGAAACCGGGTACCCGGTTTTTATTTGAGTTTTTTCTTTTCTTAAGTTTTTAATAACAAATTAGGAAATTTTATTAGTTTCCAACTACATCAATTATACAACATTACAATACCAAATTTCATGAAAATAAATCCACAAATACATATTATAATAAGTTCACAACATTCACTAGTACAAAATCTTCAAACTTGTTGATAATTAGTGATCACCAATCCACAAAATACATAGAAAATCCTCGAATACACTTAAATATATTAACTACTCCATGAATCCATTCCATCCTCTTTGCATTGAAACCAAGCTGGAAAAAAAAAATGTAAGTAAGACATTTCACAATGGTAGAAAAAGATAATTCAAAAAGGAAAAATTAACTTATACAACTTACCTTAAGAAACCAATAAATCACTGTTTAATTAACATTTTAGCAAATATAAATTGCATAAGGCTGATATTTTTTTTTTTCATTTTCACTTTAATGGACAACTGATTACTATTCAACTTACTACTTTAATAAATAAAGATTATAACTGTATAACACATTAAGCATGAGTAACAGTCCAGAATTTAACTATTCCAGACTTAAAGTTGGCCCATCTTTAATAAAAGTTCATTATTATTTCACTTGAATGTTAACCTGCATTAAGCATTACTTTTTATTAGCTTTAATAAAAAGACAAGTATAATACTCACCTACCACATGAAGGCAAGCATGGACCATTTTAAAAAAATCGAAAAAATATAATCCTAGTATTTAACATAAACTTGGATTATCTAACATAAACTTGGATTATCTATCAATTACCTTAGGCCATTCCTTTCGGTTGTGTTTGGACAGATTTATAGGACAAATAAAAAATTAAAATAAAAAAAAATTGCCTGAATCATATTATGCAGACCGTAATCCTAACTATAATAAAAACCCAAATCAAAAATCAATAACCAAATGAAAATAAAATCACATTGTAACCCACAATCCAAAATAACTAAAGAAAATAAACACAGATCTATACAATACATATCGAAAAATTGGAGTTACAGAAAAAGAAAAAGAAAAAAAGGGGGAAAATGGAAAAGGGAAAAAAAGAAAAAAAGAAAATAAAAAGCAATCAGCTAGCCCTTGAATCTTGAAAAGCAATCACCTGCAGATGTGTGATAGAAAAATGAAAAGAAACAACACCACCAGAACTATAAAATCCCTAATATTAGCAAAACCAATTCTTAAAAAAATCGAATAGCAAAACAAGAAAAGAAAGATAAATACCTTCAATTAGAGAGTCAGTGAGTAATGTTTGCCTTTTATTGTTCAATAATGAGCAGCAAACACCGAGTTTTTTGGAGAAACCATGGAAGTGCAAGAATGACGGAAGGAGAAAATTTTTTAGGGTGTGACCGTGTGAGTGTTTTTTGTGCGGTAGGGTTTGAAAGTAAGAGTGAATGAGTGGGCTTGGGCTTGGGTTGGGCTATGATATTAATTACAATAATAAAGACTTGGTATGGGTACCCAGTCCAAGAACTGGTACCAACGGGTACCCGGTCCCGGAATCGGTCCCGCCGGGTACCCGCCGGGTACCGGGTCTCGAAATTTTAGACCCGGAACCGGAACCGGTTATGACCGGTTCCAAGAATTTGGAACCAGAACCGGTACCGGCGGGTCTGGTTCTGGGACTGGACTCGGCGGGTCCTATGCGGTTCCGGGTCCGGGACCGGGTACCCATTATTTCTGCTCACCCCTACCCACAAATATACAATCATTTACACTTTTCTCACTACTGTATTAATATTTTTGAATTTGTATCTCTCTCTCTCATGTTTCCTACATTTCCACTTATTTCTATTAACACTTCTATTTTTCTTATATTAAAATAATTATCATCTCTCTATCATCTAATCAAGTCCACCACTAAATGAACATATTTTTCTTGTGCCTTGTTAGAAAATAAATGGAAAAGAAAAAAATTTCAAGTCAAATCTACATTAGATTTGTCTACAAAGTCTTGTTGTAATGATAAAGGCTTCTCTATACAGTAAGTGATCATAAATGAATTGCCAACTTTCAATGGGAAAGTGAAAATATTTTTATTTCTTGTAGGCTTATCCATTACTAATGAGTTTCCGAAAGTAGGCATATCCACTAGCAATATTCTTGATTTAGTGCTTAAAAAAAATGGTGTTTGGCAACGTGTGGATTCGAAAGTTAAGAGAGTTGGTTAAGAGATTTTTCTAAGCAGCTTAATAGAACCTGAATTATCGATAATGCAAATATATCTCTTAAACCTTGTTAATTAATATATAGTAATATTTTGCACTCCTCAAATTAGCAATTGTTATATGGTGCACCCGGTTGCACATTGCATAGTGCACAACACTCGATACTAAAATAACATTGTTTCTTCTTTTTTTAATTGCAACCTTCCACAATCTTTTCTTTTTGTGTCACTTCAAACCTTCTCAACACAAAACAACAGCCGCAATTCCAAGTCAGGGAAAATCACCCCACTTTCTGATGAATCACCGAAGAACTACATATAAATTCCACAAATTAATGTAGATGTTGCTTCAATTTTGCTTCGAGGCCACAAACTAAGTTCAACATCTAATAATACATCGTTTGCTCCAATTTTTCCCTTCAGTTTTCCAGATGTCTATAGGTAATAACATATTTCACCAAAAATCTTGTTTATTTCGAATGTGTTTCAATTTTTTGCTTTGATTATGTTTCAATTCCATCCATCATGCTGATTATATATTAAATTTTAGTTTCTTGGGCTTCAATTGTGCTTCACGCGTATTTTACAATATTTTTTGCTTTTAATATTCGATTGTATTTTGATAACGTTGATTTTACAACGTTCTTTGGTTTTTGTGTCGATTTTGCTTTGATTCACTTTGATGTTATAGAGTGTTTTCATTTTGTGTTGGGGTTATGGCTAATCTTCAGTTTTGTTGCTTGTATACATCACTGGATACCACTGTATACATCACTCAGCAATTGTGTGTACATCGCATTTTCGTCATGTATTTTATTTTCTCTTTCACTGTTTTGTGTACATCAGTGGTCAATAATACATCATTGTGTCATTCTGTATATATTGCATATATACTATTTCATATATTCATGACCTTGTGTCATTTGCATCAATTGTTTGAATATATCACTCTGTAACTGTTTGTACATTACTAATAAAATATTCTTTTTGTTTACTGCAGACAATGTTAGTGAAATGAAAATAACAAGAGCAAGCATTGATGACATGACATTATTTACTAGATGAGAGCATGAAGAGAAAGATGAAGATTGATAACTAGTTGATAGTAATGACGAAATAGGAGATTGAAGCTCCATTGGGCAATTCGGGGAATAATTTTTGTTTGAATATGTAAATATTTTGTATGTGGTGAATATTTTAGGTGACGTTGTAAACATCTAATGTACTCGTTCAATATTACACTACAACACCTAACATTTGTGTTATTTGTGCATCACATTTGTATTATATGTACACCATATTTATGTAACATGTACATTATTTAAATGGTGATTATATATTATGTTATACATCAGGTTTATGTTGTGTGTGCATTATTTATATTTATATTATATGTACATTACATTTGTATTATATGTACATTATTTACATGATGAAGTTACATTATATAAATCTTTATATATCTTATTAATGTTATATTTACATTAAATTATATGATATGTACATCAAGAAGACACTAAATGTACACCATATAGTCTTACTTATATAAGTACATTTTTTTTCAAAATCATGTACATCAAATAAATAATAAATGTACATCATATAAATTCACTATGTCATCATACACAGTATTATTTTTAGTTATATGATAGGTACATTAGTTTTAACGCTCATAAACTTCAACAACAGGGTAAATATACATCCCACTAATATACAACGGGAAAGAAAAAAAAAGAGAAGTTAACCTTGTATAATAAGTACATCAATAATGCGATAATTTTACATCATATAAACCAATCGCAAACTCTTAATAGTTTGTCTATATAAAATGAACTAGACTTTGAAATTGATGAACAATATCCAGTACAACTGATCAAATCAGAACTTTCATCAGTTGATGTATATCCAACTAATACGCTCGCATCGATATACACGATTGTGGTGCAATCGTGTTAGCATGGCTCCTGTATTAAACATCGTTGTGATATATATTTACATCAAAGTGATGTATTTTAACACATGGAACAATATATACTCAACTGTTTAACTGCACAAAATATATAAAAACACAACATAAAGTAATGTATATCGCTCATCATAATGATGTATCGTAAGCCTAAATATAATGTACATATTCAACTGGAACATCTCTAAATAAGCGCACAAAATTAAAGTCACAACAATGTAAGATTGTACCAAAATATCTAAAAGAAAATGACTTAGGGGCACAGGTGGAATCGAAAACTTTATCCATAACCATACCTGAAGAAGATGATTTAGGCAGAACGATGGGATCCATCAATTCATCCATAATGAAAGGTGAAGATGAAGTATCAACGATGTCGGAATCTACAACACCAAGACCTTCTTCTTTAATTGAAATAACTGAAGGAAGAAAAAACAGGCGTGCCGATTTTCATAACCTATGCACAAAATTGAGGACCACAAAATCGAAGATGTAGAAAAACTAAAAATTGAAGTAGAACTACAATCCAAAATCAAAGAAGAAATTGAAATTCTCATCTGAATCTGTGAATAACCAAAGAAAGAAACCCCAGTGAATTTGGAAAGAGGAAGATAGAAGATTGAGTAATAAAAACCCTCGTCTTCCACCGATGTGAATTCTACCACCAATTAATTCATACAACGTCGTTTTGCACCATGGTGCACTATATAATCTGCGTCAAATTAGTGTCAAAAAATCTGAGATTTAACAAATAAAACTTTTGACTGTATACACAACAAGGAATATAATTTATGTATAATCATCAGAAATTTTATTAGACTCTCAACCCACAACATCGTGACGGAAAATGATGTGACACAACTTGATTGTTTATCTCGGTAACCCAACATGGAGGTCATAAAATTCCTTGTATAAATAATGAATCCTTGTAATGATGTGTATTAAAAAATAAATTGGTATCAAATAAAACATTTGATGTGTTTAGGATAGCTTTTTCTTTATTTTCTCTTTTTTGATTCAAACACAGAAATTACGTTCGATTAGTCTTACTTGTGAGATTCAACTTAATTCACCTCACTGCACTACGATTAACCCCGTTCTCATATGGGTGATCCTCAAAGTATTTGTTAATAATATTGCGTTTAAGATCACTTCAAGATTTGGCACCGTTTCGGGGAAGGCTAAAGGTCGTGATTTTTATGCTTTCTCTTCATGACTTTAGTTTAGTGTTTTTGCTTGTTTTATTTTTGTGTCTTGTTCGTGTATTATTTTTCTTTTTGTTCATTTTCCTTTCCTCCCACCAATATGTTTAATCTTGTTTGTTGAGTGATGTGTATGCAAGGTACATCAATGAAATCAACCATATCTTTTAAGATCTGAGACTTAACAACCTAAAAATGTCCGATTATCGAGCGTTTCTACCACATCGCGATCCGTACGCTCCTTGCGCCCCTCAACCAGCCATTTCATTGAGCCCCCTGATGCAAGAGTATGATCTTGATGATTTTTACTCTGAACTACTCCCGATTTTCCATGAGCTCCTGAGCGAGGATCTGCATAATTTTACCCGAGAATACGATGTCGTCACCCAAATTCTCCCTCTTCAAGGCCTCACCAAGGATTAAATGATAATGCGATCCTCCATCTATCAACTAAAGGACTGGGTAAGGACATGGTTGATGAATTTGGAACCTGATTCCTTAAAAATATGGGATGAGGTCTATGATCGATTCATGGGAACGTTCTATTCTACCACTATAAAAAAAATAGGATTTTACCGAGGGAAAAAACCATTGGTAATAAGCAAAAAGCCATCGGTAATCAATCTGCCGAGGGAAAGCTCCCCTCCGAAAACCCTCTTCGGTAAAATCTTCCGAGGGGAAATGTGACCTCGTTAATTTTTCAGAGGGAATTACCGAAGGTTCATTTCTTTGGTAAATTACGGGGCATTGAATCTAATTTCCCTCGTAAAAACTGAGGGGAGACTAACCCTCAGAAAAATCAAGGGCATTTCCACTCGGTGTTTCCGAGGGTAAAATTGCCCTCAGAAAAATTGAGGGTAAATTAACCCCTGGAAATACTGAGGGCATGATTCCACTCGTAAAAATCAAGGGCAAAAAGCTCTCAGTTTTTCAAATTAAAAAATAATTTTAAAAAAAATGAAAAAAACGAGGGGTAGGAGCCCTCAGCTTTTCTGAGGGGAATATACCCTCGGTTTTCCAAAGGGAAATCTCCCCTCAGATTTTTCTTTTCTTTTTTAATATTATTCTTAATTATTATTTTTATTCCCTATTTTTTTATTAAAATACCCCCAAAAAAATAAAAAGAAAATCATCAATAAACAGACAAATAGTTGAACTACTTATATAAATTTTCAAAAATCTACAATTACTAAATTTGTTCAACAAAATGTTAGTAAATATTTATAAAAATATTCGATACAAAGAAGTCCTATGATGGGGGAGGCTGCGGCAGGTACTGCTGTAATTGAGCTAACAACTCGGCTATATGCGCATTCACCTGCACTTAAATTGTTGATGCTTCTGCCGCTGCTTCTCATGTAGTAGCTCAGTCTCATTGTATCGCTGCTCCATCACTTACTGAGCTAGTCTTTTGGCCTCTAACTCCTCCTTTTGCGTCTGGAGCTGCACCTCGAGCTCCCCCATTGAGTCCTATCCTACTAGGATGATCAAGAATCGTCGAAAACCCTTCGTAGCAGCCACCAAATTATGGAACCAGCCGTTGCCGTAATGTTGGACCTTACTCGACCCTTACGACATCGAGATAAACAAGGACGGGGTCAACCTCGTTATCCGGATCCTGTGAAGAAGCATGTGCCTCATCCAAATGTCGCCCGTACTCCTCTTAAAATATAACTCGTTACTAAATTCTACGTTAAAACCAAAAAAAAAAGAAAAAATAAAAACGAGACTCATATTAGTATTATTGGATCTCGTATCGACCCACGTGTCGTCATCCTTCGTATGTGTACATACAAAAACCTGGTACGCAGTGGCCAGCTCATCTATTTCCCGCTCATGTATCTAAATGAAATTATCAGATAATAACATCAAAAAATAAATAATTAAATAATATATTATGATCTGAAATTACTTACGATATCATAAGAATAATAGATCGAAAATCTAGACCCCCTCTATGATTCGACATCCCAGTACCCGGACCAACAGACTTGCCCCTCCTATTGATGTTGCACTACTCGGATCTCTTCTTGTTCTCAGGCTTATCCCCCTCAACATTCAGAGCCCTAGTTGAAATGCATGATATATAAAATTTATATCATCTGTAATAATAAAAAAGTTCTAATTTAATAAGAAGCCATAATAATATCATTTACCTCCAAACCCCCCTCGTCAATTATCCTCGGTGACTGAACACTCTGATCACGAAACTACTTATACTCCTTTAGCCGCTTCCCATACTTGTCCGGCATCTTGCATAAAAATGTCGTTTATATAGCATGTGGAGTATATATGTTCGTGTCCCAATGAAAAATCTCCTACAAAAAAAATAATAATTCCAATTCAATTGATACATGATTCTCAAGTTACAATAAATATTTATAAATGTAGACACAAAATAATAATTACCTGAAACACGCCCCACCATAATGCACGAATCTCCTTGGGGACTGCCTTATACTACCACCCGGCGGAATAGAGCTCATTCTCCATGATCTCCTGAAATATGTTGGTCAGTCTAACCTCCCTGCTATGTAGCCTGTAATTGTGTTTGTGGCTACAAATATAATTTAATAATAATGATGATCAGAAATTTATAATTAATTTACTTACTTCTTCCCAGCAATATAAACAAGATATCGCCTCTGTGGTGGGCCAAAGTGCTGTCGGGATGTATCAGGAATGGACGGTGTCGGTGTGATGGTATCTGGGTTTGGCGCTGAATGATAAGTACCAAGGGCCACGTAATCATCATCAAAATTAGTTAAACGATTAGTTGACTCTAGATCCGATCGACCTAGACTGGATTTGTGTCCACGACCTCTCAGCATCTTATAAAAGTAAATATAATACGAGCATTTTACAAAATACTAGTATATATATCAACCATTTTAATAAATCCAAACATAAATAAATTACTTAAAATAAGAGCATTTTATAATATGAACAATTTACATATATTTCAACCAAACTAATCACCTGAACCGACACTTTCACTATTAAAGTTATCACCAAACTCATCTCCGCCTATGTTTTGATTCGTATCTTGATAGGTGAGTAACTCTTCTTCTATATCATCATCTGCCTCATCACCAAGTTCATCCACATCATTATCAGTGGGGTCGTGCAACTGGAAATCAATATCATCCAGTTGAATTGGATTGTGTGTATCTACAGCTTCCTCTTGAACTGATTGCTCTGGTAAAGGCTTGATAAAGTCAACATTTGATCTCGCCTTGATTTTACACGTTGCCCACTAGTCCAACTTATCTCATTTCAAACTTAGATACGCATAATAATATACATTTACAGCATGGGTAGTAAGTACAAAAGGCTCATATTGATTGAGCTTATGCTTATGATTGATAACGGCAAGCTTATAATGTGAATGAGCTTTTGTGCATGTAGGAATTGGATCAAACCAGTCACACTTGAACAATAATGTGTTTTTCTCCATTCTCCCAGTGTGCTCGAGCTGCACAATTTCTATGAGATGACCGTAATAATCATACTCGGCTGCCCCATAGTTTGATCCTTTAATACATACTCCACTACTCAATGTTTATTTGTTAGATCCGTGCTCGATTATGTGAAATATATAACCATTTATCTTACATCCATTATACATTTTCACACATCATTATGGACCCTCTGCTAAGCTCTTAATCTTCAAGTTGATCACATTGTTCAAAGGATCTCTAGCCTATGACGTTGAAAAATCATTTTTAATTTAAAAAAAATATATATTAGATAAATACATACGATAATTAAATGATATGCACCTCGGTATTGAACATCTTACGTAATGTTTGAACCAACTAGAAAGTTCATTTTCCAATTTTTTGTTGAGCCTATCATCGGTAATGTTTGGTTGGAGACGCTGAATGCTCTTCGTGTAAATATTACATCATTTGTTAGAAAATTGAGTAAAAAAGTATTAGTACATAATATATACATTTACAGTAAAAATTGAAAAGAGTATCTGTACCTAACATATTCTTGAATTTAGCAAATCGTATATCTTTGTGGCGTTATATTCTGCTTCGGTTAGGAATCTTTTTCCCTTTGTACCATAAATCTCCTCATATTTTTAAAGACCGAGGGAACCTCATCAATGCCATCTACACCATCCTCATTGTCGTCATTTCTAGGAATTTTTTTTCTTTTAGTTAACACATGATCTTCAAAATAGTACAAACTAAAAGTTGATGCCTCTTCAACCAGATATGCGTTTGCTATCGACCCTTCAATACTCACCTTATTTTTCACACTGTTCTTTAGTTTGCGAAGATACCTCTCGAACGGGTACATCTATCTATACTACAATAGGCCAGTAATTCTCGCTTCATACGCTAGATGAATGGTCATATGCTCCATTGAGTTAAAAAAACTTCGAGGGAAGATCAGTTTCAGTTGACACAATATTAACAAAATTTCAGGTTCTAGATGACTCATATATATTCGGTGCGAACGACTGTTGACGTGGGGTCCTTGAAAAACAAGCTCTATTCGGTTAGAGACTTCCACACATTTGAAGAAGAAGAAGTACACAAAAGGCTATTAGTATCAACCTTTGCATGAATATATGGCAATCATGACTTTACATTCCGATCAAATGCAATTCCTTATTGTCGATGCAACACCCTAAGTTTGATGCGTACGCATCTAGAAAATGAAGGTTTTTAACCCAATCGCATAATGCATCTTTTTACGGCTTATGAAGTGTGTAACAGGCTTTAGGACACTTTCCCTATCCACTTGGCACCAACTCCGAACGATTACAATACTCATTCAGTACTTCCCTTGATTTAGACATTTCCTTGGTCTTCCCTTTGACATTCATCACCGTGTTGAAAACATTGTCAAACACATTTTTCTCTATGTGCATAACATCTAAATTGTGGTGAATTAGATTTGTTCTCCAATATGAGAAATCTCAAAAGATGCTTCATTTTCTCCAACCAGACATTTTAGAAATTTGTGCGTTAACGAGTGCTGCATCTTGTTCAGTAACTTTCAGAAGCCCCAATCTTTCTCTCTACCAGATATTCTATCCCCGAGCGGGCATTCAGTAATGGAGTTTTGAAAAATCTTCTTTTTCAAAAGCGTAGTTTATCCTTTCGAAAATGGTGACAGCATTGAAGAGATTTCCGGTGATTCACGATTGCTTCCCATTGCACTTAAGAATGAAGGCGTATGAGCATTCTATACAACAAGGACAAGCTATTCGACCAGCCGTACTCCAACTAGACAACATAGAATACGCAGGAAAATCTCTAATTATCCACATAAGGGATGCTCGCAATTGGGAATTTTATTTATTAGATATATCGTATGAGGGAGACCAAACTGTCCACAACTGATTCAATTCGACGATTAGAGATTATAGAAACACATCGAGTTTGTCTTTCGGATTCTTTGGCCCTAGTACAAGAATGTTGAGCTCTTTCATGCACATCCACGGAGGCAAGTTGTAGGGTGTAACTATGACAAGCCACAATGAATATTGTGCGACAACACTTCCAAATGGTTGAAAACCATATATACAAAGACCCAATTTCACGTTTTGAGTCTCAGACACAAAATTTAGATGAGTTTGGTTGAAATTTTTCCAAGCTTATAAGTCGGATGGGTGGCGCATAACATCATCTTCAACCACGTGTTTAGCATGCCACCTCATATCTTTTTATGTAGCCTTAGATGCTTACAATCTTTGTAGACGGGGATTTAATGGATAATAGTATATCTTCTTGTACGCGACGTGAGCCTTCTGTCATTTTGCTTTACCTTGAGAAACGGGTTTAAATCGAGGTTCATTACAAAATTGTAATTTATCAAATCAGAATTGTCTCTCCAGTAAATCATACAATTATTCATGCAACAATCTATCTTCTCGATCAGTAAGCCCATATCCCTTAGCTACTTCTTACTGTTGTAGAAGTTATCAGGTACGAGATTGTCTTTCAGTAAAATATCTTTGATTAATTCACTCAACTGATCATAACTTTTCTGAGACATGTGGTTCTCTGACTTCAAGTTCATGAGACGGGAAACTAATGACAACTGAGTATGTCCCTCACACCCTGGATACAATGGCTGATTTCTAGCTTTCAACATGTCATAAAATGTTTGGGACTCAGGGTTCGACGACTCTTCCGTATTGTCAACCATGTCAAAATTGGGACCAGTTGCATCTTTAACCATATTACTGTACGCATTTAATGATTCTTTAGAAGCGATGTAAGAGGGTCCTCCAATGTGAAAATTGTGATGACGTTGAGAGGTGGTGGGCCGTCTTTCTCCATGGTAAATCCATATATAGTAATTTGGCTCGAATCCGTGTGTAACCAGGTGATACTTAATCTCATTGATGTCGAGAAACCTATGATTCCTACATATACTATGATTACAATGACACTTCAACCTCTTCCCTTCTTTATGTGCGGAATGAGCTTGAGAAAATTCAATAAAGCTCTCGACCCCATCTATGAATCGTGGGGATAAGAAGTGGTTGATGATTCGTTCATACATCCAACTACGATAAAAAATCATCCTAACATTATACCATTGTTATTATGATTTATTGAAAAATGGGATGAGGGTGGCTAGAAAGTGATTTAATTATTGGTAAGGTCCCTATCCCATTCAGAAACGTGATTTTCTAGCAATACAACTTCTTAGTATATGAATTTTTATTGACTAAAAATTTCGCCAGCATCTCCCTTTGGTTCTTTAAGTGCACAGATATTGCAGTGCACCCGAGAACAAAAGAGTGTTACTGAACTAGAATTTTATAATCAACAAAAAAGCATACAGATAAGATAAGCCATATTACAATCACGCTCTCAAACTGTCCAAATAACTGGACAATTCGGGATTTAGTATCAAACTCTCTTTTCGATACTAAGTCCCTAACGAGTCTAAGGTATATTATTTGAGTGTAGAAAGAAAGATTATATTGTGGATCAAAATTATTTTAAACCCCCTTGTTAGAGATATGAAACCTCCTGGTCGGCGCCGTAAACCACATCATCACAGACGTATACATCAACCAATAAATCACAACATGAAAAAATATCAACAAACCATAACATATATCTTAAATACAACATCCACGTACCGATCACCAAAGTTTTTCAAAACCACCATCACCAACAAATTTAAAACATTTTAAAACAACCATCATTTTTAAAATAATTTTGAAAACCATTATTGGAGGGATGAAACCTCCCGGTCGGCGCCGTATACCACGTCATCACCAACGTCTACCCAACCAATCACAACATCAGTCAATTGCAACATGTATATAATATGAACAAACCATGACGTACTTACATTAAACATAACCGATCACCATGGCATTTAAAAACCACCACCACATAAACTTTAAAAGTTAATTACATAATTGTATAATTGAACTCGAATTATACAATAACCCCTATATTAAACCATAATTATACAAACACCTAAACTAAAAAACAACCCCTAATTTAATAATAATTATACAAAAACCCTTAAGTTTAACACTAATTATACAAAAACCCTTAAGTTTAACACTAATTATACAATAAATCCTAAATTAAACCCTAATTATACAATAATACCTAAATCAAATCCTAATTATTACAATAATACCTAAATTAGCGCTAATTATACAAAAATGATTAAATTAAACCCAAATTATTAAAAAAACACCTAAATTAAACCCTAATTACACAATAACCTCTAATTAACGATAATTATACAAAAAACCCTAAACAAAACCCTAATTATAAAATAACCCCTAAATTAACGATAACTATACAAAAACCTGTAAGTTAAACTCTAATTATACAATCACCCCTAAACTAAACCCTAATTATACAATAATACCTAAATTAAACTCTAATTATACAATAAGGCACGTGGGGTGATTTTGACCCGGGTTTCACTAGAAAAATATCATCGAGCATGTGCGTATTTACACATGTCATGTAATTCGGCCAACAATAATAATGATACAATCGATAAACATGTTCAGTTGGAAATGCAAAGCAACAAAGTGTCATGATCTATGTGAAGGTGCCACGAGATGTATTTCGCTGTTTTAGAACCACAAGAATTAGTAATTGATCGGTAAATACGCTTTTTCTATTTTCTTCTATTTCTTTTTAATATAAGAAACTGAGGGGAGCGAATTCTCCTCGGAAATTCCCGAGGGGAACTTGGTTTTTTTAATTTATAAAAAAATAAAGAAAAAATAGAAAAAGATATAGTAGCGTAAAAATAAATAATATCCTATCATTTTGGGCACGTGAGGTGATTTTGATCCATGTTTTATTTGAAAAATATCACCGAGCATGTACGTATTTATACGTGTTCTGTAACTCGACCAACAGTAACAACGATACGATCGATCAACTTGTTCAGTTGTAAATGCAAAGCAACGAAGCGTCATAATTTTTATGAAGGTGCCACGAGGTGTGTTTCGTGTTTTTAGAACCACAATGATTAGTAATTGATTGGTAAATACATTTTTTCTATTTTTTATTTTTTTCTTGAATTTAAAAAAAATTAAAAAAATAATAGGAAAAAATATAATATCGTAAAGATACAAATATCCTATCATATTAGACACGTGGGGTGATTTTGACGTGGGTTTCACTAGAAAAATATCATCGATCATATATGTATTTACACATGTCGTGTAATTCGATCAACAATAACCACGATACGATTGATCAACTTGTTAAGTTGGAAACACAAATCGACGAAGCATAGTAATTTTATGAAAGTGCCACGAGATGTGTTTTGGTTTTTTAAAACCACGAGAATCAGTAATTGATTGGTAATACGCTTTTTCTATTTTGTTGAATTTTTTTAAAATTAAAATTACCAAGGGGAGCAAACTTCTATCGGAAAATTCCAAGGGGAAATAGATCCCCTCGGGATCTTCCTAGGGGAATTCGCTCCCTTCGGTATCTTTAATTTAAAAAAAACTCAAAAAAAAAAAATATAATATCGTAAAAATAAACCATATCACGTGGGGTGATCTTGACCCAGGTTTCATTAGAAATATATCACCGAGCATGTACGTATTTACACATGTTGTGTAATTCGACCAACAATAACCACGACACGACGATCAACTTGTTAAGTTGGAAACTCAAAGCAACGAAGCATCGTAATTTTTATGAAGGTACCACGAGGTGTGTTTCATTACTTTAGAACCACAATTATTGGTAAAGAAAAATTGTAAATACGATTGTAAAATTACCGAGGGAGCAAATCCCCCTCAAAAAATATTGAGGGGAAATAATTCCCCTCTGGGTTTTTTGAGGGGAAATTGCTCCTCGTTTTTTCCAAGGGATTTTTCCCCTCGGTACCTGCCATAAATATAGCAGCGGGACAACCCCACTGCTTTCATTCTATGGAAAGGAAAGAAAAAAGAAAGAACAGCAGCGACCATCATCGCCGCTTTGCCGTCACCACCGCTGCCACTTTGCCGTCAGCCACGAGCCACCACCGCTCCGACGAACCACCGCCGCCGACTAGCCCACCACCTCCAACTTTCGTCAGGCACGAGCGGCTGCCACCACGAGCCACCACCACTAACCGAGCACCGCCACCACCACCGCCACCTTTGAAGGTACTATTTTATTCATTTTTTTAATTTGAATTTACATATTAGTTGTTTTATGAATTATGTTTTTTTTATTTATAAAATTATATAAAATAATTGTATAATCAGGGTTTAATTTAGGAATTATTGTATAATTACAGTTTACTATAGGGGTTATTATATAATTAAGGTATAATTTAGGTTTATTGTATAATTGAGATTTAATTTAAGAGTGTTTGTATAATTAGCTTTAACTTAGGGGTTATTGTATAATTAGAGTTTAATTTAGGTATTATTGTATAATCAGGGTTTAGTTTATGGGTGATTGTATAATTAGAGTTTAACTTACAGGTTTTTGTATAATTATCGTTAATACGTACATGCTCGATGATACTTCTCTTGTGAAACCCAGGTCAGAATCACCCCACGTGCCTAAAATGATAGTATATGATTCATTTTTATGTTCTTATATTTTTTTCATATTTTTTATTTTATATTAAAATTACCTAGGGGAAGAGATTCCCCTCAAAAAATCCCAAGGGTAATTAGTTCCCTTCGAAAATTACCGAGGGGATATATTTCCCCAAAGAAAATCCCAAGGGAAATTTACACCCCTCGGTATTTTCGAGGGGTGTATGCACTCGGTAAATTTTCCCTCAAAAATCCTTCGGTATTACCTTTGGTAATAATGGCGGCAAACATTGGTGCCGTGTTTTCGAAGGATTTACCAAAGGGAGCTTTACTGAAGGTATTAACCTTCGGTAATTCACTTGGTAATAATTATTGTCGGTAATGCCCTTGGAATTTCTGAGGGCAGTATTTCCCTAGGTGTTCCCTCGGTAAAATATTATTTTTTGTAGTGTCCTCAATTCAAACCTCAGGATCAATAATGTAGTGACCAATGGGCCCCGCATACAAATTCTTACAATCTAAGCCACAATGATCTCTATGCTTCACCCGATCACTACGGTCCAGTTACAGCCCTTATTCCCACCTCTCGATTTTCATAATCCAAATTATAATGATTCATAGCTCCTCCCAGCTCACCTTTTTGTTACTCGTATGCTCCACTCGACTCCAATTCTTTTTATCTAAGATATGGATTTTATACTCCACCTGAATCGATTCCATATAACTCGAGCTATGATGATTATGCCCTAACTTCTCCTTCCAACCACAACTAACAAGCTAAATAACACCCGAATGTCCCACACGGCAATGATCCTTACTCGACCGGGTGTGAACCCATTTCCACCTCTTGAGTTTTTGTTGAGTCTTGAAGAGACTCTTCGTAATATGAATGATATATTGGAAGCATCCTTGGCTTCTAATGATTAGGAAGAGTGCTCTAAATGGATGGAAGTCGTTATTAGGTAAATGGTGAATGGAAATAGTGTGGGTGTCCATGAGGATATGACACGACTTTTTTTTTGAAGAAGTGACAATTCTTGATGTGGTGAAGTTCACATTGGTTGGTTTTGATTTGATCTTAGATGATATATCAGGGGATGTGTGTAAGGAGGTGAAGATGAAGGGTTTGGATGTGTGCATTGCCCCTCTTGTTCTCTTTGATGATTTTATTGATGAGAGTGTGAGGGTGATTCCATTGAAGTCCTGGTGGTTGTTGAATATTTGAGCTTACTTGCTCTTTGTGAGAATGATCGAGTTATACCAATTTTGGAGGATATTGAGATTGTTGAGCCTCATTTAGCAGAACCCAGTGCATTATTGAAGATTGAGTTTGAGGTGGTGGATGAGGTAGTTGATAAGGAGTCAAATCACCCTCTCCTATGCCCAGATGTTGCATTACGTGCTTTTAAGAGCGTTTAGGCGGTGATCAAGGAAATGATGGAGCTTGGGTTGGTTGATAATCATTTCTTTTGCTCTACAAACTTTCTTGTTATTCCGGTGACCAAGTCTCGTTCCTCACTCAATTTGACTTTCGATATCTTCTTGGTTATCTACTATTTGCATTTTTGGCCCCCTAAGAAAGTTGGAGTTCTTGGTTCCTTATTCTTACATCTTACTCTTGATTCTTGTCCTTGTTACCTACTTCTTCATTTGGAATACACGAAGATGTGGCATGATCGTCACCTTTTCTTAGATTTCAGATAACAAGCTCTTCTTGGGACCAACTCAAGTTTTTACTTACTTTTTTGTGTTGTGTGTTCGTTTGTGTGTGTTTATAGTCTTTGTGATCGTGTTTTTATGGTTTGTGTTCTCCTTTCACCTTGCATTATGTAGGCTCCTAATTGAGGCCCCCAAATTTTAGACAACACAAGTGGACTCGCCTTCTCTTACTTTATCGATATGGACATAATATCTTAACCCCCTCTTTTTTTTTATTTCCTTATTTAAAACCTAGACATTGAACAGTTTTAGGTGTGGGGGAGGTTTCCTTTTATTTTTGATATTTTATTGCATGCTTGTATGTGTGACTGATCGAGTCCTTATGTGGAAATTATGTCTTGAACCTTGGAGAAGTGACGCAAGCTGAGCTTTGTGTGGTAGTCGAGGTTTTCCCTTGTTAGTGAAATTATGGGTCTTGAAGTGTATAAATTTGTGAAGATGCTTGAGCCTTGTACTATCCGTGCATAGCTTGAGCAAAGGTCGAATACTCTTTACTAGCCCCATTCTCGGTTACTCTTTATATGATTATTTGTAAGATTTTGTTTTTGGGAGTCGTTATACTTCACTCCATGTGTGTAATCGAGAGAGTTATAAGTTGCAATTAGCAACAAGTCTTGAAGTTGATAAAATGCTCATTTATGATGTTTATAGCTTGTATTGTAAATTTTCGTTAAGTACCTCACCTATTGGGTACATATAACAAAACAAAAAAAAAAACAAGAAAGAAAGAAAGAAAAAATGAAAAAATTAATAAAATAAAAAGAATAATAATACAAGGATTTGTGTGGAATCCTCGTACTAGTGATGTGAAAATAATAAGTCGTGCAACCCTTATATGTATTTTTTCTTTTTAGAAATTCTTGTAAAGAGGTACATATTGATTGGGCTAGTAGGATGTTAACTTAGTTTACTTTCCGCATAGATAGGCCTTGGCCCGTGTACGGACGTGAACCTTGCATGAAGGGCAACTCATTATGTTAACGGTTAAGGTTGGTCTAGGTAGTCCATTCCAAGGCGTGAAACATGTCCTAGTCATTGTTTCAAATACAATCGCTCATGAGTACTTCATTTATCATGTGCCATGTTATTGCATTGGGTTTAGAGCATAAAGTTCTTTATGATTAGGATAATTTTGCTTCAGAACAATCAAAAAGCTAAGTGTGGGTGATTTTTTTGTACATATTTGCATGTGATTTTTTTGTACATATTTGCATGTGATTTTTTTGTATGTTTTTACATCTTATTTTCTGTATTTTGCATGTGTTTTCATCGTGTTTTGGGTCGATTTGGATTATTTCTATTTCCTTGTTTATTTAGTGTTTTTCTTATTTTTATCTTATTTTTGTGGATTCTTATGTTATTTTGTTTCTTTGATCAAAAGACGATCAAAGAGGGCCCCATTTGAGGTTGGGAAACTAGCTAAGCCCGATGAATTCAATGACAATTGTCTAAGAGTCTATGATGTGAAAATCGAGTGAAAACGATGATAAATGTGGCTATTTACATTGTTGGTCCACGCATTCACTCGTTCAACATTCCATTTGATTTTATTTTTTATACCATTGGAAACCTAAGAGAGTTATCTATGACTTTTGTATTCACCAATTCGCCTAATTCATAATGTTAGAGTGGTAAAAAGAAGTTTGGAGTTTAAACATTGTACTGAGTTCTCAGATGTGGTAGTTCTTAGTTGTAGGCCATAACTCTATCTAAAAGAACTGAAACGGAATAATCTGAAATCTAGACGAAAGCCAAGAGACAGGGCTACATTTTAAATTTAGACATCCAGTGTTGATTTAGAGATTAAAAGCCTCAAGATTCCTTCCTACTACACATGTTCTGCACCCGTTGACCAATCGTTAACCTACCTTCAACCGACGGTCCATCGACATGAGCTGTTGTCCTAACTGGCCAAGTGGCCCTTATTGTCATAAAAATACTATATTGCCCTCTTTCTACCCTATAACCTCACAATATATTCTCACATCATCTTTTCTCTTCCAGTCTCTTCCCAACATCGTCTTCTCTACCTTTTTCACTCATTTTTCATTTTTTAAAGTTTTTTAGTAAATGTGACCTTTTGGCATTACTTGAATTTTAGATGAAAAATTAAGCTTAATTTGTCTAATTCCTTATTTGGATGATTAAACCCTCCCTTGTTTGTGAATAATCTTTTCATTTCCTTTCTTTAATTGTTCCAATTTTTTTGTTTTCTTTAATTATGAGTTTTTGTTGGGTTTTTGATGTTCTTATTTTATTAGTTAGTTTTCTTTCATTTTCTCCATGGTTTTAGGTTGGAGGATTCTTAGAATATTATATGATAATGTTTGGTGTTTCTAAAAGCTTATTCTCCATTTTTCCATGTTCTTAGTTTAGTTTGAATCTCTTTTCCTCATTATGCATGTTAGGTGAATATGATAGTAGAAAAGCAACTAGGTTTAGCTATTTTGAGCAAATAGTTGACTAGTAGTATGGAGTGCCTTTCTTAAACTTGTAGATGATCAATAGTAATTTGTTCACTTGTTTAGGGTAGTTGAATTAGTTTTCCTCTGATGCTTAGTTTTTAGTTTATTTGTGCTTTATTTATGAGTTCATGATTTCATTAGCTTTGATTATGGATTTCTTCATTGGGTTAATTATCTTCATTGTTGGTATTAGTTTATGTTATTACATTCTTGATGATGTTAGAATAGAATATATGGGTTTAGGGGTTAATTAAGTTTAGGATCAACAATTGGTAATTATCGGGTGTTTAATAGGGAATCGAGATTGACAACCCCGAGTTGTATACTAAGTACTCGATAAATTGTCAAATGATCATAGAGAAGAGTTTAGAACCCTAGACCTCCAGTTTTATTGACCCTTTCAAAGTCATTTATTTCATTTCTCGCTATCTAAATCGTCTTTATTGCTAGAAACTCAAAAATCAAAACTTGATCATGTGTTTAGGATAGCTTTTTCTTTATTTTCTATTTTGTGATTCAAACATAAAAACCACTTTCTATTAGTCTTCCTTTTGAGATGCAACTTGAGTCACCTCACCGTACTACGGTCAACCTCGTTCTCTTGCAGGCGATCCTCAAAACATTTGTTAAAAATTGTGCATTGAGACCACTTCAGTAGCACGAATCGATACCATCGGAGATTCTCTTCAGGTTCTCTCCAATATAGTGCGTGGCGTACAACGTCCAATTCTCTAGATTCTTAAAGTCATTTGAGCATATCTTCAAGTTGTGAATCTTAGAGGTCTTGGAGATGAGGTCATAGTTGAGGCAACAATGAATCAACTGCTATCGTAGATGAATAATAAGAAATAAAAAACTAGGGATTTGATGAGAAAATAGAATAAAATTAGGGTCTCCAATGACGATTTATCACAAGAATTGGCAGTGAAAAGGGAGGACACTGGTTTCAAGGTTTTGATGACGATTCGAGAATTCAAAGTAATGTTGGGTGATTCGATCAAATAAGCAGAGCAACTTCTAGATGATTTGGAGACATTTAGGCTACTCTCAAAACTTGCACTTTTGATAGGCTTATCTGCCTTCTTAGAACCTTCAGTAAGATAATAACTTTCTCCGATTATGTACTCCTCAATCTATTTGCATCTGTTTTCTGGACAAAATGTGCAGAATCATCTTTATTGTGCCTTGCATGCGAAGCTTTGATTTCTGAACTCGAGTATTTTAGTGGATACTTGGCAACAATTTGGTTCCAGATTGATAGATGTTGTTGCTAATAGGCCTGTTTGCGGGGTGGAAAAGACCTGTTACAAATTTTTTTAGTAGATTATTTATTACTTCTGTTCCTTGATAGATAAAAAAAGTTTTAATTACATATGTTATTGATGCATAAATTCTTTGGAAAAATTATTTCATGGTTTCAATTTTTGTATCCTTATAAAACAAAGTTTTTTGTTAATTTAAGACATTATCGTGAATTATTTGCACATTGGCAAATTATTGACATTAAAAGATGCCTACTACGAAGACAAATGCGAGCTCAAATTGATAGCTTGCTTCCAGAAGTAAATGTTCTGGGAGGAGGGTAAGCTATTTAGTTATGCTTCTATGTTGTATATTCGTTAATAATTTTATTTATTTTTTAATCATAACTTTTTCAAAATCTAAATAAATTTTGACTCGATTCTGATGCAGGGTACTGAGACATAACGTAAAATAAGTTTTTGCCTCTCTAATGTATTAGTTGATTGATATGTGTGTGTTTACTCGTTGGTGATTTGTGGTGTCATTGTAGGTCTACCAATATATATTTTATCTGTGGTAAAGTTGGCTAGGATATATACTTTTATTGAGAATTGTTGCACACTTTGAAGATGAAGATGGTGGACTTTCAAGAATGATAGGGAGCTGAATGTATTATTAATTTTGTAGTAATCAATAGAGAATAAAGAATTCCCAAATTTTCTTAAAAAATTGATTGAAATTATATTCTATTGCAACTTATATAAGGGAGTTTTACATTTTTCTTATGTTTGTTTGATATTGATAGTAGACAACCTCTTCATAGATAACTTACGAAACTTTTAATTTATGCATATGTTGTCAAAAACCTCAAGAACAAAATTCTAATGTTAAGAAGTTATAAATATTACTTTATGGATTTGTAACTATTAATCCGAAGTAAACATTTTTCCCAATATTTATGATATATAAATAAATTGGAAACAAACTGAAAACAATATAAAAAAACATGTTTTGACACATTTCACTTTTTTAATTTTTAGGTATAGAAAGCAATTAAAAATAATTTGGAAACAATATATAAACCTAACACATGTTATGATATAGTTCACTTTCACAATTGTTATGGTATATGAATGAAATAAAAATAAACTAGAAACAATATATAAACACACATTTTAACAGTGTTCACTTTCTCAATTATTAGGGTATATAAACTATTGGAAGCAATATATAAATACATGTTTTGAGAGGGTTCACTTTCCAAATTATTAAGGTATAGAAACCAATTGAAAATAATATACAAACGCTTATTTTGATAGGATTCACTTAGGATATAGAAACCAGTTGGAAATAAACTGGAAACCATATAGAAACACATGTTTTGACAGAATTCACTTTCACAATTATTAGAGCATAGAAATCAATTGAAACAAACAAAAAACCATATAAAAACACATGTTATTAGCAGGGTTCACTTTCCCAATTACTCAAGTATATAAATCAATTGGAAACAAACTGGAAATCATATAAAACACATGTTATTGACAATGTTCATTTTCCCAATTATAAGGGTATAGAAACTAATTAGAAATAAATTGAAGATCATATATAAACACATGTTCCCAATTATAAGGGTATATGAACCAATTGGATATAAACTAATCGACAGAGTTCGCTTTCCTAAGTATAAAAATCAATAAGAAACAAACTAAAACCATATTTTTTTGCAGAGTTCACTTTTCCAATTATTTAGATATAAAATCTAATTAAAACCAATTATAAAATTTAAGTATGTTTGAGATAAAAATATAAAATTATCTTTTTTACAAAAATAATAAAGAAAGATTCCCAACTAGTCCTATACACAAAAATTAGTTCCCTAATACTCCATTCAATTTGAAAATTCCCTAATAATATAATTACACTAAGAGTAAACAACAGTACCCTTGAAATCTTTGTCCACCTGCATGCTTGTATTTTTCTCTCTCTCCTTCAAAGTTGTTGCTCTGTATCCAGTAAATATAGTTGGTTGTTTTTTTGGCCAAAAATCCCGCTCCCAAATTTCCATTGTGAACGAATCCCAAAAATCAAAACTAATTCACCAATTCAGTTTAAAATGACAATTTGATGCAAAATCCAGTGAATTGCCATCAAGAATCACCTTCGTAAGTGCAATATTTCCCCAAATCAATCACGATACTCTAAAATATTGGAATTGATACGCAAAATTAGTTTGGGATCGAACATAGGTGTTTATATTCTGTGGAATATTGGCAAAGATCAGACGAATAGTTTCCATGTTTCCCACAATTAAATCCCGATAGTTCACAGAATCTAACTGATTTGTGAAAGAAGTTGAAATCAAAAGGGGGACCCAAAATCCCTCAGAATCTCTTCCAGAAAAAGTGTATTCAAATGGCTATAAATCACTCTGGCAATATGTCGAGTGGGATGAAGAAGAAGAAAACAAACAAGTAAGTGTTGGTATTCTTTTTGTATCGCTACTGATTATTGTCCCGAGTAGTTTTTTTTCTTATTCCGGAAATACGAGAATTGTATAATTTGAAATTTCATGTTAGGTAGTTTATAATTATGTTTAGTATTACGATTTCAGAGGATAGGTTGATAGAAGATCAGTACCTACCTTGAAAGAATATTGTAGTTCGTGACTTAGTAGTTTGAGATTGTTAGTAAGTATTGTGCTTTTAAAGTAGTCTATGATTTAGACTTGGTTTTATTAGTTGATGTAATGTCTAAATCTGTTTGATTTACAATGATTGCACGAAAATGAAATTTGTCGTGTCCCATGAATTATTTAGGGTAGTTTGCTATATTGGGTAATTGATAAACACAGGCTGTTATATCTTTTATGATTTGTATATGATTTGGCATGGACATAGTAAAACCTTGGTAGTGTGTTATAAGAATGTGTATTTTAAGCGAGGATTTTTCTGTAGTTTGTAATTATGTTTGTTAGTATCGTTTAAAATTTGCGGAACTAGCAATGGTCCTTGTCGTTTGAGGTCTAAAGTTCTGAATTTAGGTGTTAAGTTTGTATTTCCAATTTGTTAAAAGAACGCTTTGCGGGTGGAGAATAATGTAGATTGTGAGCTAGTAGTTTGAGATTGTTAGTGAGTATTATCTTTTGAATGGGCTGAGTTGTTTGTGGAATAGACGAGGTTTTAGTCATTAATGTAGTGTGCGAATCTATTGTACTTATGACGATTGCATGAAAATGAAATGTGTCTAGCTTTCATGAACCTTTTTTTTTCCTGATCTGGGCAGTTTCTTATTTTGTTGAATTACTAAGCGTATGTTGTTACATGATACATGAAGTTTATAAGTGGGGCTGGACACAAAAAGTCTTTTATCAGTTTCTAATTTGCATTTCTTTTACAATCAAGCAGTTATGGTTATCAATAGGGGACTGCTATTTTTCAGAGTACATTGGTGTTTATAATATAATTCTAGTATATGGTATCCAGTTTGTAATTGTGGCTAAATATGAAAATTCAAAATTCCAAACTACATACACAACTGTAGACCTAATTCACATTCTGCAATATGAAATCAACAACTCAGATTTTTACACCTTGAATTTTGTTAATAGTATGTAATTCATAGTTTTTATATTTTTTTGTTCGGGGAAAATAATCAATGCATGGATGATTTTAATTCCGCGGTTTTGTTTTGTGAATCTATTATGCAGTTCATCTGATGATTTCGTACTACTGGCATATTTCCTACTGTAGCCATAATCCTGATTTTATACAACCTTCTACCTGCTTATACTTGCATAAAGCATAAGTCCAACTTACCAAACAATTTCTATACATTAGAAAAATTTGATTTCAGACTATTATGTTTAATTTCATACTACAATTGTGTATGTATTGTGTATAAATGTGTGTGTATAATTTCATACTATTCTCTTTCATTCCATACTACTTTTCCTCTATTAACTTATTGATTTTTTTAAAACTAAATTCTCTAGGAAAGATGGTGCATTTTTTGTATATTTTTTCATGAAGCATGTATTGCAAAGAGAATAATCCCACCGACGGTTGGCAAAGACATCATGGATAGATTTGAGGCAAAGATTATTAAAGTGGTGTGACAATGCTGCAAAAAAAATGCATTGATATTAGATTTTCTTAAATAATGTTTTTTTTGTTAGACCAAGTAGTACGGACGAATGTTTTTTTGCTAATGTAGTACAATTGAGATCCTCAAGATCTTTCTTTCATTTATAAGATATTGTGAATTTATTATCGCAACCATTTTATGGTATGGATTTTGTGTATTGTTAGATGGGTGTTTATCCATTTATTATGAAGAGTGATTGTCCCATACTAAGATTATGCAACATGGTGTGAATTGTGTTACTTGAGCCAAACTATGCATAATGGGATCGGTTCCATGTTACTTGAGCAGTATTATGAAACATGATGTGAATTATTTCATACTCTTATACATACGATGTAAGAAAATCCATAGTACTTAGTAATGAGATTAAGTAATTCCATACTTCTTTATAGCATGATTCAATAGTTCAATGTTACTTGAGCATTATTTAATTACTCGATGTGATTTATATCATACTAATTTGTAGGAAGTATGGTTCCAAAAGTGACTTCGACTCAGGAAGTAGAAAAACCTTCACTACTGTGCACAAGAGTTAATCGTTCCACCCAACTTGAGTATTAATAACCTATTTATGCTTGGTGACAAGGTTTCATAATTCTTAAACTAAATCTATACTACTTGGTGCTTCTTCAATAATAACTAATAACAAAAGCAGCGATATTCTCATACTACTTTGAACAAAATCCACACTACTTGAACATACAATAGTCCATACTATTGCACACACATAATCATATTTCATATTACTTGTTTCTTCCATAATGATTTATCAGTGTAGTAATATTTCATACTACTTATGAAATTCATATTACTTGAACATAATGTAGTATAATGTCTTCAAATACTTATTGATATTTCATACTACTTTAATGAAATCTATACAACTTGATAACAAACTACATGCTACTCCACTACTACTTCAGACCAATCCATAACACAATATATTATAAAATAAGAAGGTATTATCATGTTATTAACATTAGTATTTCAGATGTAAAATACGAGTACAAAAATATTGTCGAAACAAGTAAAACCCTAGAAATAGACAGCATGGAATCAAGCTAGTAGCTCGGTACCAGGTTTCTTGCTATTACTGCCAACATGAGTCGCCTCTAGATAAATAACTCCTCGTTTTTTCCTTTCTTGGTAAATGATTGGACAAACACCTTTTTTAACAACATATCAAATGAGAAACCTGATTTTACTTCATGAAAAGTATCTGTCCACCATGAAACCATACATATATCGCCATAATCGGACAAGCCTACATAGTGAAAAACCTATAGAAATTAGAACTATCCTACGTAGTATAGAAATAAAGACAGTAGTATGGAATTCCACACTAAGTGTGTATACACCATTGGAAGAATTCCATACTACTATGTATAAATTTATATACTACTCTTTCCAGAATTCTAGACTATGTGTGAATAATGTCGTAATATATGAATACAATGATATTAATTCCAGGGTCGTCATGGCATTATGGTCAAGGTAGTTTAAGATTAGATATTACATTGCATACATGATATGAAAATCCGGTAAATACCATATTATCCCGAATAGAATTCATACTAAACTTGATAAAATGCCATTAATTTCATAGTTGTATGCCATTATATTCAAAGTAGTATGACATTCTGTTTAGGGTAGTAATTAAAATTTTTTATTAAATTATTTTCATAGAAAAACGGCGAATTCATGTTCTTGGACTGACGTATCTCCCGGTGGAATTGATTTTTAAGTCGAACCATTTCATACTACTTGATGGAATTTTGTACTTGCATTCCATACTATCTGTTTGCTAAGCACACTTTTCATATTGCACACAGGTCCTTAGTTATTGAAAAGAGTTCCAAATTGCATGGTGTCTAGGTACATCAACATGATGAAATTTCATACTATGGCCCTGATTGGTTGAGCTGATTCAAACAGCTAATAGCTGGTAGCTGATAATTGATAACTGATAGCTGGTAGCTGATTTTCAATTAGTGCTTGGTGAATTAGTTAATTAAAGTAGCTGATTGAAGGTTAATTTACCAATATAAATATGATTAAAAAATATAAAATATGATACATAAAAAATATATTAAAAAAGAAAATAAATAAAATTATAATAATTAATGAAGATAATTATAATATTAAATAAAACATTAATTATGACTAATAAAAATATTTTCGTAAAATATAAAGTAATATACTAGTTTATAAATAAAATATTTTTTAAATATAAAAAGATAAAAAATAATTTTACCAAATAAGGTAGGAGCTTATTAGAAAAAGTTATGATTAGTAACTTTTATGAACAGGAGCTTATTAGGCAGGATAAGCTATTAGGAGCTTATTATTGGTTCTCACCAATCAGCCTAAAAGAGCTTACTGTGATGGAACAAGCTATAAACGCTTTCAATAAGCTCAACCAAGCAGGCCCTATGTGAAAAGAATCCAAACTATAAGGTGAAGTGGTATACTGAATGAATAAAGTTCCATACTTAGTGAAACAAAATAAAAACTACACGGTGGCACAATACTATGTACATTGACTGAACAAATTCCATACAGAGTGAAACGAAATACAAACTACTAGTGTGAAAACTCGCGTAATACGTGGGCATGTCGAGTAATTACACAAAGAATAATAAGATTTATCAATTAATAAATATGTACAATAAAGCAAGTAAATAAATTGTACAAAAAATAAGTTTTATTTCTCATTTTAAATTCTGAAAGACTTCCTTATAAACTACATTACGGCCCTGCTTGGTTGAGTTGATTCAAACAGCTGATAGCTGATAACTGATAGCTAGTATCTGATAACTGATAGCTGATAGTTGGTAGCTGATTTTCAATTAGTGCTTGGTAAATTAGTTGATTAAAGTAGCTGATTGAAGATTAATTTACCAATATAGACATGATTAAAAAATATAAAATATTATACATAAAAAAAAAAGAAAAATATAAAGAATAAAAGAAATAAAATTATAATAATTAATGAATACTTTCCAAAAGATTATTTAAAAAAAAAAAGACAAATACTTGAAAAATAATTAAAAAATAATTATAATAATAAATAAAACTTTAATTATGACTAATAAAAATATTTTCGTAAAATATAAAGTAATATATTAGTTTATAAATAATATATTTTTTACAATATAAAAGGATAAAAAATGATTTTACCAAATAATGTAGGAGCTTATTAGAAAATGCTACGATTTGTAACTTTTTCTGAACAGGAGCTTATTAGGTAGAATAAGCTATCAGGAGCTTATTATTTGTTCTTACCAAGCAGCCTTAAAGAGCTTGATGGAATAAGCTATAAGCACTTTCAATAAGTTCAACCAAGCAGGACCTACATGTCTTATTGACAATGATCTCATCTTCGTTGCAGCAAAGAATCATCAACCCTTTATGACTCTTAACTCGAGATATCGCAAAATAAAGCGGTCCATGACTGAAAACTGGTCTTGGACAATACAACCCAACATTGGAAAGAGTTTCCCCCCGACTCTTGTTTATAGTCATTGCGAAACATACAATGAGTGGAAATTGTCTTCTTTGGAATTTGAAAGGCACCCTACTTTCAGAGGGACTGAACTCATACGTGGAATATATACCTTGGTCCCAATACTGTTGCCTGATAGAATCCTTGCTTCGATAATACGATCTCCAAGTTGTGTAACAACCAAACTCGTACCATTGCATAAACTTGCTGCTTGGTCCAAGTTTCGAATCAACATAACCGGGACACCAATTTTCAACTTTAAAATATGATTAGATATCCCTGAGCACTTTATTGAATTAAGAATGTCGGTTGAGTACACTTGATGCTGAGCCTCCCCGTTGACACATGTTTTTCAAATCGTATCGGAACAAAGATATTCTCTTTCATCACCTGGAAGTATCGACATCACATAATCATTAACTGTTTCAACAATGCTATTAGTGGGTGCAAGAATAGTTCTTTCCTCAAAGAAGGAGTCACTGCCAAAGTTTTCTAAAATAGATGGATACGTGCTCTTGACAATAGCGGCAACATGATCACCCGTGGTTCTTAAAAGTATATCTTCCGGTATATCAATCAAAGTTTCACCATCCACCTCGGAACCAATGTCACCATCACCAATTTTCAGTATCCACTCTGAGAATTCTTTGATATCTTGTGCAACAGAAGCGGTCAATGATTGTCCAACATTTAACCTCATATTCTTCGTTAATCTCAAGATTTTACAATGTTCCCATAATCGAGATGAGCATATACTTGCATAAACAATATTTTCTCGACTGCCCTTTGGAACAACTGGAAGAATTTGTCTGAAATCTCCACCCAGAACTACAACCTTACCTCCAAATGGTAGGTTCTTTTTTTCCTCAGGTGCAATAAATATTAAACTCTTATGCAAAGCTTCTAAACAAAATCTACTCATCATTGGGGCCTCATCCCAAATGATTAGTTTTGCCTGATCCATGAGAGCAGCTAATTCAGTCCCAGGAGTAATTGAACACATTGAGTCTTCCGTTATAGTCAGAGGTATACCGAACCTTGTATGTGCAGTTCTGCCTGAAGGAAGTAAAAGGGCCACAACACCACTTGAAGCAACATTAAGAACAATTTCTCCTTTAGACCGTAAAGCTGTTGATAATGTTCGCCAAATAAATGTTTTACAGTGCCACCATAGCCGTAAACAAAATAAACGCCACCCCTGAATGATGAGGTAGCACTTATTATTTCACGATAGATTCTTTTTCGTTCATCAGTTAATAATGAGCATAGATTGCGATGCTCAACTTCCAAAAGGGATCTATCAAAATTAAGCTCTTTAGTGAAACATTCTCTAACACTTCGAAACGACTACACCAATGGATTGTGCACATCAAGCATGTTTTTAATACCTTCAATTATTGTAGGATCAAAGGTAGTTGACATTCCTTCTGAACTATTACTACATAATGTAAATAATTATATCAGCATTGACAACAAATTAAAAGTGCACAATAGAATTTTGAAAAGGAGGAAAAATAGAACTTGATATCATACCCCATTGCATTCATCCTATTTTGAACTTCATTTTCATTATCATATATGTACAAATGCAAAAACTTGGGGGATGAACCATTCACGGGCAATAAACTTCCCATCCTGTGATAGTTGCACCCTTCAACTTAAAGACATAAGGTCCTTAACCTTTGTTGATGGATGTGTCTATCTTTCCTCCATGGAAGTGAAACTAAAAATTCTATTGTATCCACGTATATTATCTATGTATTTTTTACTTCTCCGATTATTGCCAAGCATCAAATTTGTTAGAAGCACAGGGGGTTCCGTTAGAATGGCAACTCAATCTTTCCCTCACCACAACATCTAGTGAAGGTTGGAAACTCTGGTTTGCTCAACTTTTCTTTTCTCTCATCGTACCACATTATGGCATGGCAGAAATTACAGCTAAAGGAAGGATCGCCGTTATCCACATACCCTTTTAGGGAAAAAAAATACGGTGCACAGCATATTAGACAATTAAATTACTTGTTTTGATTTATTTACATGTATATAGCTAGAAAATAAACCTGATGAGTCAGTCCTTTTTTCATACACAGTTCTACGTTGTCGACGTACGAAAGTTAATTTTTGTGTAGGATGCATTTCTGTTGAGCAATATAGAAAAAATAAGTTGTGTGATCTATATTTTTCATTCGTATTTAATAAAACATATTTAAATATTTAATATTAAAACCATAAACATATTAAATTAAATAATAAAACAACGATGATGAGAAGGTCTTTTACCATGCATTGAAGATTTTTGTATCATATTTGCTGGATGATTTACTTGAATGTTCGTCGTAGAAGTTTTATTCTTAGACGTTGTATTAATAATTAATAAAATATATAATAATGATAATAAAACAACATTGTTAATAAATATCTTAATTTTAATCATATATTTCTATGCATTCAATATATTTTTGGTCAAAAAGAAAAAAAAAGATTTTTACCAATAGTCTTTCTATTTTAACAATATGCACATGCTCATCATGTAAATAGTACCAACTATCATGTAAATAGTCTTTCTATCTCCCTTTTTGTTTTATAAATTCATTCCATTTTAAAACTCATTTAACTCCAGATTCATTCGGTATATAAATTTAAATTTGTAGCCAATATTCAAAAACAACACAATTTCAAACTTGGAAAAGGATCAACAGATCATTCACAACAATATAGGATTTTTTTTTTTTTTTACTTTACATCAAGAAAATGTATGATCAACACAATCACTAAATTAAACAAAAGATTGTACATCTCATATCTGAATTTGACGACATACACCATACACCACATCAGCCCACCAAAATAAGTGAAACATCTCTTACTATCGCATGCGTCACATAATCGCTCTCTTCCCCTCGAGCCTTTATCAGTACAAACTGGCTATATGTTGCCACATACACCATGTACCACAGAACTAATGGATACATCTGTATATGTATCGAAAAATGACAAAAAAAAGCTAAAATCAAACTCCCAAGCAACCCTTTATAATAGCTTATGTGGAATGACTCAAAGTGTAAATGCAAATCTCAATTGGTAAGAAAAATGGAAAATTTTGTCAATTAAGCTTCCGGAGACATTTGAAATTATATGAATAGTGGCATTACTTAATGAGGCCCAACTTGATGGATCCAATGAGCTGAGTCGCTGCCAAAAACAAACGAACACATGTGTAAGCATATCAGAACCAAGAGGCTACAGAGACACAAAGCTATAAAGCAAACCCATCCAAAGCGGTATGTCCATTTGGATGTGACCCAATAACAGCCAAAGCCAACACAAGTAGCTGAAAGCAAAGTGACTGTAAATCTACAGAGTAATATTTTACATTATAATTAGTATTCAAGAATTATACAACTTAAGGGGGAAAAATAACTATTCCTCCGCAGATTGTCTGAAAATTTTATCGAACATAGCTTTCGCGACCGGAAACAAAGCCAAGACTGATGAACGTAACCTGACATCGAATTTGTTTTTATCCTTGATAATCCGAACCGAAATCACAGCTGACAAACGATTAGTTGTATCAAGATTATCTCAAAGAGCGCACTATGATCATAATCACAATAATTGTACGATTCGAAAAAATAGTATCTAAAAAACATCTTCAAACTGTCTGAACGATTATCAGTTTCAACAACAGAACTCAATTCTGATAAAATCTTGATCGAGCAACATAAAAACAGAAGATTTAATATCCACTTATCTCCATTATCAAACGGGTCATTTTCAATTAAACTCACCGGAATCATCAAATCGCCGTCATTCATCACAGCCGATTGTCCGATGAGCTGTTGAACGGCCTGTGATTGCTGAGCAATAAATTCGTCGTAGCTTAAAGGATACCCATCGGGCCCATCTAATCAGGATTATTACCCAAAACAACTATAAAGAATTAGTAGATATTTTTACTTCACAAAACACCTTGCATTTGATAAGGAGACAACAAAAATAAACATATTCCTAAAGTGTGGCGACCAAATTACCCATTAACCCTCCTCCAGTCTCGTAATGCTTGGCCCAAGAAAAGCCCACTTCTAAAGATAGCTTCTCCAACTCTTTTCCTGCATAAAAAACACGTGCAAAATCACATCAATCAAAAATATGGAATCCCAAAGGAAGAAACAATAAGGAAGAGTAATTTCTCCAAACAACCTCATTCATTACCAAGAACCATCGCCATAGCTACACGAAAAAATGGCTGAATTCTTTTTGAATATCTTATAAATTTTGAATTCAAATTAATAATTCAAACTGTGAATATCTTATACATTAATAATTTAAATTTTGAATATCTTATAAATTTTTTAAATTTAAATTTTGGGTTATTTTGCAATTCTTATATTTGCCCGCGAAAAACGTCCATGGTTAGTTCGTCGCAACCATAGGAATTCCGCACTCCAAAAAATGGAAAAAAAAAATCGCCACTAACCATCCAAATTGTAGATATCAATAAAAAAATCGCAGCTTGGTTTCACACTCAGAAAATAACAATTCTCAATAAATTATCATCTGAACAAATATGAAATTTTTCACTGTAATTGCAATTGGTTATTCTAGTCGAAATTATTGAGATATTTCAAAATATCGGGGGAGAAAATTCGGATTTCAATAATATTTTTATTTTCATATCTTTGACAAACCTAACGGGAATTCAGAGGGAAGAGAAAAACTTATGAGATCGTAGCAAGTAATTGTGTGTTTGTCTATCATAATTTGTGAAATTATTTCTTACAAAATCGAATGAAAAATATAATTATCATTACAAATGCGGAAATATTAGATCTGGAAAAAAATCAGTAGTAAGAAAATCTTCTGTCACAGCTATGATAAATTATTCTTAGAAAAATAAGAAAAAACATTCAAACCTCTCAATCCATGCCAATTAGACAATTACACGAAACTAAAGAGCATCCAAATTTTCAATCACAGTTCACAAAAATTTCAATCTCAATTCCAATAATCCCAACATCACTAAACAAAACCATCCAATCAAGAAATACTCTTAATTATTAGCGTACAATAAAATAAATTATTGCAAATTAGGATTTAGCAATTTAGGTTTTGCCAAAACTTACCCCAATTAGGATTCGCTCCCATTCCTTCGATTTCCGCGAAGCCAAACACGGGAAACTCCAAAAGCAACATCATTTGCGGCTTAGGAATGCGATTTCCTGAGAATCATCGCTGTAATCTTCGTCTTTCCGTGTGTTTTCCGATGCGGCGGCTTGCGCTTGTGATGCCATGACTAAAAATTGATTGGTAACGGAAAAGGCTAGAGAAAAAAAGCATAAGAGAGGAGAAGAATATCAAAACAACGGCGTAGAGGGATGAATTTTCATCCTCCTCAAACCCTAATTCACTCTTTCTTTCGCCTAGCCTTTTGTTTATTGTGTAATTAACTAAAAAAGATATGAAAAACAGATAAAAACATAGATCACTACGTTTTGTGAAATAAGTAAAAGTGTGGATTTTGTTACTATGCATGTCTATCATTGATCATTTGCTTCATTAATTTTAAAAGATAAATGAAAATTGAGTATAACATTTTATAATTTTCCAACATATCAGCCAAAATCCACCAGTGACATGTGACTGAAGCATAGGTTTGACAAAGTTTGGAATGTCTTGATCTAAGCCCGATTACAAATCTTCGGCCCGTTGTGTAACGTACTCCCTATCTTCATATGAGGCGTAAATTCGGTCAGACAAATCCCTTCTGCTATGACCAGAACTATAACTGAAAATCCAACAAAATAGAAAATAAAAATAAGAAATTAAATATCAAACTTGATAATGTTGTAAAATGAAATTATATTATTTCACCAACCATAACTATAACTGAAAATCCAATAGAAACAAATCATCAAAAATTATATATCAAACTTGAGTAATGTTGGAAAATGAAATAAGACTTTCACTGGCCTCCTAGTGCTTGCGGCCCTCCCCATCGGCTCAATCGGGACCTATCAAGAACAAAAAAAATAAAAAAAATCATAATTTAGAAGGACTTGTATAATTATTTGAACCAACATGATGCCATACAAATTTAAATAAAAGGTTACAATTTCAGATTTTTTTTTTTTGGCCTACAGATGTTTTATCGGTTATTTAACTTATCTGATTATTTCTTGTGGTTTGAAATATAAACTTGAATAACTTTAACTTCTTCAATATAGAGTTTGAATCTTCTAGTTTATTTATTGATATAAATTAAACAAAGCAATTACATAGTCAAAATTCTGATAATTTGAGTTCCAAAAATCTCAAAAACCCCCAGAACATTGGTCATATTTACAATTTCACACACATAGACAGCAAAAGAGACATAAATTGAGATATTATTTACAGACTTCTTTGTAGCTGCGGGGCGGCAAATCGGCGACCCGGCTGGATCTATCGATCACAGAGACGTCCAAGGGTTGTTCCGGAACTCTTGGCTTCGACCTCTTCATCTGTTCAACGACAAAAAATTTAATTAATTAATTAAAAACGTAAAACAAATAAATAATTTTATTTATTTAAAAAAAATGGGCATACAAGGAAGGCTTGGGAGTGTGCAGAGATTGAGCGAGCTTGTTCAGATTCAATTCCTCCATTCTTTTCCCGTTCTCTTCGAGCCTCTTATGTTGTTAAATTCATATCCATACACCTAAAAAAATGCTCCGTTCATGTCGATATGAATCGAGAACTGAACACCTAGAAAAACAAATAAAAAAAATCATATTTTGCTCCGATCGGCCGAAATCATATGTTTCCGGAACTGAAAGACAACAAAAAATCCAAATCTGAAATATTCGCATACTTTCACTCGTGTTAATTATAAAATAAAAATCTCATATTTTGATTAAACAGTGTTAAAAAGTATTCAAATATTTTCAGACATGAAAATAACAAAAAATTTAGATCTGATGAATAGTTAAAAAAATCGTGCAACTTTAAAATTAATGAAATCGAATTGGAAAAAGAGAATACTAAAGAAAAGAAATCGAAAAACACTTACCAATTGTTTTTTGTAATTTCCCAGCATAACTTTCATAAAGGATGGGATTAACATAGCGGAAGTTGACATCTGCTAAGAGAAGGAAAAAATTATAAGCGCCACAATTTGAGATATGCGAGATCTGATTAGGTTAAACTTTGAAGACAAATTCTGGAGAAACAACGAAAATGAAAAATCACATTGGAGATGAAATAAGAAGGAAAAAGATGAACTTTTAATAAATAAGAAGAAAAAATCAAACCGGAGATAAAATAAGAAGGAAAAAGATGAACTTTTAATAAATAAGAAGAAAAAATCAAACCGTGTTCTCTCTGGAGAAAGAAAAGAAGAAGAAAAAATAAGAAGAAAGTGACTGAACGTGAGAAAGGACTACCGTGAAAAAAGGTAGGCTGCAGCCTTAATCAAAAATAAAAAAAGAATTCTTATTTATAGGGGGTCAAAATTTTGGCCTCCTCCCAAAATAAACCCTCTATAAACCACAGGCCGACGCGTCATTTTTGGGAGATTTTTATTAGTTCACATAAACCTTGAAACACTATCGTATCAACAAATCATCTTTAATAGTTAATATTATTAACAAAATTGAGGATATCGGTTGAATGAAATTTCATAAATGAGAACCGAGATATAATTTTGATTTCTTTATATAATTATAGCTCTAATTTGTGTTTGGTATGGACAATTTTGTTAGTCAAGGTTAATTTTTAAATTAAATGCTTTATCTGGGAATTAAAAAAAAAAGTTAATAAGCAAATAAGAATTGATGGTGATGAGACGATAGTGAATTATAATATTTCCAAAAATTAAATATTTTTGTCCTATCCCTTTTATAATCATAAACTATCCCTTTTATAATATAATTTATAATCATATAGCAGCACGAGTAAAAAAAACTAGTTCGTTAAAACACGGGGAATAAAATTTCCCGCGGAAATAATCTGGTGGAATAATCTTTCAGAAGCCCACGCACCCACCAACTTCATCAACAAGCCCGTAATTGTTATTTATCAACTTCAATGGCTTACAGAGCAATAGCTCCTCCAAGGGACCGAAACTTTTTCATAAGCTTAGTCAAGCAGGCCACAACCCTCTCACACCTCAATCAAACCCACGCCCAAATCATCCACAACAATCTCGTTAATGACAACATAACCATCACAAAGCTCATTCAAAAATTCCTCGATCTCAAAGCCAATCCCCAAGCCAAGCTCCTCTTTTCCACCATCAACTCACCTGATCTCTTCCTCTTCAATGTCCTCATTAAAGGCTTCAAGAACAGCCCCTTCGATTCTTTACGTGTTTACAAAAACCTACTCCGAAACACTGATTTCAGGCCGGATAATTTTACTTATTCATTTATCATTGCGTCTTTTTCGGGATTTCACACAGCTGCATCCGAGAAAGTCGGAGTTTTGCTCCATGGGCATGCTTTGGTTTCAGGGTTTGGGTCAGATTTGTTTGTGGGCTCTGCTTTGGTGGACATGTATACGAAATTTTCAAGTATTAGCAATGCATACAAGGTGTTCGATGGAATACCTGAGCCAGATACTGTTGTTTGGAACACGATCATTTCTGGGTTGGTGAAGAATTGTTGCTACGATGAATCGCTTCGGGTTTTCCGTGATATGGCCGAAAGGACGACACGGTTCGATTCGACTACATTGGCTGTGGTCCTTTCTTCTGTAGCTGAGTTGCAGGAGATGAGAAACGGGATGATGGTTCAGGCATTGGCTATGAAGGTTGGTTGTCATTTCCATGGTCACGTGCTTACTTGTTTGGTCTCTTTGTATTCAAAATGTGGTGACATTTTGACTGCCCGATTGTTGTTTGGGTTAATTAGAAACCCAGATTTGATTGCGTACAACTCAATGATTTCTGGGTTTTCTGCCAATAATGAAGCTAGGTTGTCACTTGAGCTATTTCAAGAATTTCTTTTATCTGGGTGTAAAGTTAGCTCGAGTACACTAGTCGGTTTGATTCCTGTATTTTATCCATTTGGTCATTTGGATTTTACTCGGTCAATCCATAGTTTTTGTCTAAGATCTGGTTTTCTTTCTAATTCCTCTGTTTCAACTGCGTTGACGACAGTTTATACCCGGCTTAACGAGTTAGAACTAGCTAGGAAGCTATTTGATGAGTCGCCTGGAAAACAAGCTTTGGCATCATGGAATGCTATGATATCAGGTTACGCTCAAAACGGCCAGACGGAAAAGGCAATATCTCTTTTTCATGAAATGCAGAAAGTCGATATTCGTCCGAATCCGGTAACAATCACAAGTATTTTATCCGCATGCGCCCAACTTGGCGCTTTAGGCATGGGAAAATGGGTCCATGATTTAATTAAAAAGGAGAATTTTGAGTCCAACATATATGTATCCACTGCTTTAATCGACATGTACATGAAATGTGGGAGTATAAACGAGGCTAAGAGTTTATTCGGTAGGATGGAGGAAAAAAACGTCGTGACTTGGAATGCCATGATTTCTGGTTACGGCCTTCATGGACATGGAAATGATGCGCTGAAGCTGTTTGATGAAATGCTGATTTCTGGGTTTCGTCCGACCGGAGTTACTTTCCTATCGATTTTGTACGCTTGCAGCCACGCGGGCTTGGTAGAAGAAGGTGAAAGAATTTTTCGTTCTATGGTTTACGATCATGGGTTCGAGCCCAGCTCTGAGCACTATGCATGCATGGTTGACATTTTCGGCCGAGCCGGAAAATTAGAAAATGCCCTGGAATTCATATATAAGATGCCCATTAAACCTGGTATAGCTGAGTGGGGTGCATTATTAGGTGCTTGCATGACTCACAAAAACTCCAACTTGGCTCGTTTGGCGTCCGATCGGTTGTTTGAATTGGATCCTGAGAATGTGGGATATCACGTTCTGCTCTCGAATATATATTCGATGAACCATAATTACTCTCATGCTGCCTCAATTCGTCAGGTGGTCAGGAAAAAGAATCTGAATAAGACCCCCGGATGCACTTTAATTGAGGTCAAGGGGGACCCACATGTCTTTACGTCCGGTGACCTGTCTCACCCACGATCGGAAGATATTTACGCGGTGCTCGAGAAATTAATGGGAAAGATGAAAGATGCTGGGTATGTCGCAGAGACTGTTACGTCACTGCATGATGTGGAGGAAGAGGAGAAAGAGCTATTTGTGAAAGTTCATAGTGAGAAACTGGCTATTACCTTTGGGCTTTTGATGTCGGAAGAAGGAGATGAGATTAGGATTATCAAGAACCTAAGGGTGTGTTTGGACTGCCATAATTTTACTAAATTCGTGTCTAGGATTACAGAGAGAGTAATTATCGTGAGGGATGCAAACAGGTTCCATCATTTTGAAAATGGAATGTGTTCTTGTGGAGACTATTGGTAAACGAGATTTTATTCTGCGTTATTTATTAAAGTGTCGATCATCATTTTTTACTGCTCTCGATATTACCTCATCTGACTAGATGTGTATGAGGTAAATAACTGACTATTTATGGAGGGGTCTTCTGTCACTTCTCTGTTCCTGCTAGCCAAGTAAGATTCTTTCGTTTCTAATAATGCAATAAAAATGTTATTAATCAAGTAGACAGTGAGATTATAATTTTTTATTTTTTATTTTTTATTTTTGTGTGTGTGTACCACCAAACCAATCTAAGATAGCCTCTCAATCTCTCTTTGTAATCTCAAGCAAGCTCATAAAAATTAGATCTTTTATTATTACATATTGAGTTTCCTGTTTTGGGGGCATCAGATTTCTCATTACTTTTCATTCCAGTGTATGCTTTTCATTGTTTTCGTCTTGCACAGCTTGTTTATTGTTCACCAAAGCAGGAAATTCCCCATATGTGCCCAGTGATCTATTTTCATGCACCGCTTCTTTTTGAGCTTATAACATCAATGTCTGGACTTCACTTATTTTAAGTTTGAGATCCTAAGACAAAATATTGTGGGAATTGCCCATGTTTTCACGTTTTGAAGATGGTGTATATCTGGTACTAATTTATCTGCTTGGTCAAGATAACTGCGTGAGATCAAGCTTCACAATTTTGTACCTTCTTTAGAATAGCAAACATGTTAGTGCCCTCTACATTTGAATATACCAGTCATCATCTCATGAACTTCATCCTGGAAAATATCTTTATATGTAATCGCTAATATTTGAAAGCATACCATCAATATTTATGTCTATTCTGGCTGTTGGTAATTCCCAGTCTGATTGCACTTTCCTCAGTCCTTGTTTTTTTTTTTCTTTTACATATTTGGTTGATCAAATGTTTGGCCTTTTCCAAGTGTAGACTGTGGTGCATGCAAGTTTTATGTAAAACTGCTAGTCTTCCATTTCTTTTGAACGGCTAACAAATGTTTCACCTTAATTGAACTGTATTATCGCAATGTCTCTCCTCTCTCTCTCTCTCTCTCTCCTTGAACATACATCGATATTGTTTTGTTCTTTTTCATTAAAAGAATTCGCAGGGATCCTGAAGTTGTTTTGTCAGATAGTAAATTAAATGTATTTCTGTTGATCACTAAGAGCACACGGTGGCAACAATAGTTGACATGGAGTGCCCATGAGGTACATACCCACTCCAATTTATTAAAATTATGAGTTAATGGTACTCCAATTGGATTTTGATCTTGTGATGTCAAATTAACTTGTTTGGGACCTAAGATTTTGTTGCAAGTTTCTCATAGAAAGATTTTGTTAGAACTTTCTCATGAACAAATGTTAATCACAAGTTATGCGAAAATGAGTTGAATATGCTTATTTCAGCCAGGCTAGCTCATCTGAAAATAGATGTGTTCGAAATACTCGGGTTAAAGACTTTGCAATACAATACATGATAAGATTTAGAGACATCACTAAATACAACCAACTATCCGGAAAAAGTGTCTTATTATATTTTGCTGTTTTAGTCGTTTTTTTTTTTTTTTTTTGAACTGTTGTGTACAAAATTGAATACAGTTTGAAATACAAAATGTTTGGGCAGCTCTACTTCGTAGGTTAACACATATCGAATCCTGAAATTATCAGAACCTACAGAATACACCTGTAAAATGTGGCTGGCACAACACAAGCAATATATATTAGCAATATTAGCAATTAATTCCACATTTATTAGTGTTTGGCCCCTTAGTCTTTAGTATGAAGGGATCAATCCGAACCCAAAGCAAAGAAAAAATCGAAGCTAGAAGCACCGACCATATCACAACTATAGTGGGTGTTCTGTTTTGCTTGCCCATGAGACCTTTGAGGAACGGATAGAGATGCACAATCACCCAAAAGGCAAAAAATAGCTTTCCAAATAATGGGCCCCACGATTGGTACCCATTGTTTATGGCATCGGATATTCCGGCCACAACACCAACCAGGTTTATTATCAATATGGTCGTTGGAGGGATTAGGAGTGTTGTCCACTTGAAGGCATATAGCTCTCCGAAATCCTCATCGTCGGTTGCCTTGGATGTGACCGTGAAATTCGTGTCTATCCCGGCTAAGATTTTCAAAAGACCTTGAATGACGGCAAAGAGGTGAGCAGACACCCCACCTATCACCCAAAATTGCTCGTTCCTCCACCATTCCTCGATACTGACTCCGCTCCACCTCAGCTCTAGAATACCCGTCGTGAATATTGAGAGGAAGAGAGCTATGAAGAAGAGACTTGCCAAGGTGCTTATCTGGAAGAGGTTGAAGCAATGACTAATTAGAGGGACTTAGCAAACACATGAAAAATGCAATTGTCGACCTTTAGCTGGAAAAAAAAAAAGGCACTTTTTTGGTATTTCAAATTTCAACGTCTGCTTCTGTATAATTTACTTAGAATCTAAAAAACAGAGGAAGAGGTGGTTTATATTTTTTAGGGATAGTTACAAAAAGTACCCTTGACGATTGGGTTAATTACAAAAAAAGGAAAAAAGAAAAAAAGTTAACTTTCAAAATTACGGAAAATACCCCTGAAGTTTGAGTCAGGCTTAAAATTAAGGGGCGGACTGTAATATTTTTATAAATATGAAGGGGGGTTTGAATTTTTATTTTTATTTTTGCTTATGAAGGAATAAATGTACAACCAAATAAAATCTCAGGGGAATTTTTTGTAATTTTGAAAGTTAAATGTTTTCTTGTTTGTAATTAGGTCAATCATCAAGGGTACCTTTTGTAATTAACCCTGTTTTTTATTCTGGTTTTGGCTTGACTTTTACACACAAATAAAACACTTTACAACTTATATATCCACCAGAGGCACTTTAAAGTTATTCAACTTTTAGTTTCTATTTGCAAACTCTATCAACTTCTGCTGTGATATTTCACTTCCTTTTAAAGTAGAAGCTTTTCTAAACAATCCCTTTAAGAGTTCGTTCTTTATCGAAGGAAACAGGCACCATTTTCTTACCTCTGGCATTATGAACTTTCCAGTTAGCAAGCAAATGGCTGGGAGGATACAGTAGGCTAGAAGAGGTAAGGAGGTGAATGGATAGACAGTCGTATTAATATATGCCAATCGTTCCAACCACTTGAGCTTTCCTTCTTTGTAACCGTACCAAACAGGGCTGTGTCGGCTGAAAAAGATTTCAACTGAACCAAGAGCCCAACGCAACACCTGATTCAGCCGATCTGACAGATTAATTGGTGCAGAGCCCTTAAATGCAGCCCTTTTGGGCATGCAGTAAATAGACCTCCAACCACGGCAGTGCATTTTGAAACCCGTCAATATATCCTCTGTGATAGAGCCATAAATCCAACCCAACTGCATGTTTTGTGATAGATTAAGTTATACATGAGTTATAGGATATTGGGGTTAATTACGAAACTACCCGAGGTTTAGCCTAAACAAAATGAACCCCCATATCTTTTAAAATTACATATAAACCCTTTTGACCCCTCTTGATGGTGCACTTTTGTAAGACAAAAATAAATGTCATGGGTTTATTTGTAATTTTGAAAAGATAACTGCTTTTTTGTAATTATTACAAGATATTATGAAGATACCTCCGTTCCCCATTCTGTCTTGTCTTCATAACCACAGCTTATGACATGAATGGCCTCTTTAAGCAAAGCCGCTGGGCTTGAAGACGGTGGAACACCACCTTCGATCATCAAAGTTGAAGTCACGAATATTGGCGATTGTCCGAATTTCTTTTCGAAATTCATCTGAAACTTCAAATCATCCTCGAGTCCTGTTGGACAGAAATTTTAATTTTTATATCTGTTTCTGTAATTTCAAAGTGAAGCAAATTTTATATTTTTAATGACTATATTTAGCAGTGGCTATCAAAAACCTTGGTTGTCTGCTCCGCTGTCCACGCCACTTTTAGAGTATCTCGGAAGCGTTTTGCGCCGTCCAAAACATGGGCAACAATCACAGCTTACCATTTTCGGACGTTTACGCCCCTTGGGAGGTTCATAGCCGTATAAAGCTTGTCTTCTGAAAACACATCCCGTCCCAACATAGACTGGACCTTGAATCCCATCAAGACCTTTCATGTTGATCTGCGTGATACGAGGAAAAACAGTTAAAAAAGGGAAAAGTTTGTTGCAATTATTTATAGCTAATAAAAATGATTATCTTCTACCCTTTTTTGCAGGGACTTACATCAAAGAAGACCGTGTTTCTGTTGGCGTATCGGTCGTTTCTGTCTATTCCGTCAAATCTCTGAGGGAACTGAACATAGCACACTCTCTTTCCGACTTGAGGATCCATCAAGAAACACATTGCCTCCCTTGTAGCCTTACTGTTGTTTAGGTAATGATCACAGTCCAAGTTCAGCATGAATGGAGAGTTGGTAAGAACACCAGAAACACGAACCTGCAAATTTAGTTGCAGTTAGACATGATATCGTCTATCAAATCAAAAATATAATGTTGGCAGAAGGAGAAATGTGAAGCGAAACTTTTTCATGTTCATATAAATCAAGCAGGTGATAGATTCTTATGCGGAAAAATAAATACTTAAGGTTTGGGCTAATTACAACAAAAATAAAGTCTTTTTTTTGTAATTATTTTGAATACTATATGATATTTACCAGGGCATTCATTGCACCAGCTTTTTTGTGATGCTGAAAACCAGGCCTCTTCTCACGGGAAACATAAACAAGACGAGGAAGTTCGTGTCCTTCAACATCGAGGCCTCCACTGTGACCTAGGAAAACTTGAATCATACCGGGATGGTCCTTGGTGTTGTTTCCGGGCCACGGTGTCCCATCTTGCATGATCCACCCTCCAGGAGGAACTTTTGCAGCTTTAGCAACCATTGCATTTATCCTCACTTTGAACTCCTCGTATTCTCTCTGTACAGGTCACCAGTAAGTATATTTAACATTCAACTCAAATCTACTGTTTGTTTTTTTCAGTTCTCAAATTAATTGAAATGTTAAATTACAAAAACTACACCAGAGGTTTAGTTTAATTACAAAACAAATCCAGTTATCTTTCAAAATTGCAAATACACCCTTAAGGTATTACAATCACCTCATTGGGGTTTGTATTTACTAAAGCAAAAATTACAAAAAGTACCCTTGAGGTTTGACCTAATTACAAAAAAGGTTGATTTCGTGTTGAAAGTGAAATTAAAGGGTTAACAGTAATATTTATGAAGGGAGTAAATGTAAGACAAAAAAAAAACACCGGGGATATTCTTCGTAAATTTGAAAGTTAATTGGATTTTTTTGTAATTAGGCCAAACCTCAAGGGTACTTTTCCTTTACTTAACTAAGACCTGCCTCTTGAGGGTTAAGTTTGTAAAATAATTACAAATCTCAAGGGTGTGTCTTTAAATTTGGAAGATACCTCAGTTTTTTTGCTTTTTTTTACTGTAAGTAAACGGAACTTAATGGTATTTTTGAAATTAACCCTTTTTTGAATCATAAGAGTTCCAAATTTACATACCTTCATAGCTCTTCTTTCCTTGACAAAAGTTGGCTGCACTTTATCCTTCAGATAGTCAACCTTTTCAGAGAAGTACATCTCAGGGGCTCGGGGCTCAATCAAAAATTTCTTACAGAAAGGAACCCATTTTCGAGCGAATTCTGCTGTTTCTGATAGTGATTCAAAGGTGCACATTGAGGCACCATCATCAGATATGTAGCATGAGATTTTGTCGACAGGATAGTCCATTGCCAAGATTGATAAAACAGTATTTGCTGTAACGAGAGGCGGTTCCTTCATGGGGTCCACTGTACTAACAAATATATCCACTGGGGCTAGCATGTTTGGTTCTCCTTCCCTCTCATACCTGCATCAAAATTTTGTTCAATTCCTTATTTTTCATAACCAAAGAAAAAGAAGAGAATTTGTTTCTCTGCCTACAAGGAATGTATAGCTTATATGTTCAGAAACAGTTGCATGTATATAATAGGGGTAATTACAAAAACTACCCCTGAGGTTTGCCAAATAACCCTGTCATCTATTCTTGTCTTGCAAAAGTACACCCTGAGGAGGGTCAAGAGGGTGCAATTTGTAAGGAAAATACAAACCCTCAGGGGGGTATTTGTAATTTTAAAAGATAACTGGGTGTTTTTGTAATTAGACAAGACCTCAGGAGTTGTTTTTGTAATTAACCCTATATAATATTATATTATCCTTGTGGGTGCAATTATGATATTATTATGGTGTGCTATTTTTGCTCTACACATGTATTGCATTCCAGGAATGTTTCTTTTTGTGTTTTTGTGTCAAAGAGGTTATATGTTTTTAGATGCAAGACTAAATATCTAAGTCAAAATTGACTCTCATTTTAGTTTTACCTGAGGGAAAGGCGATCAAGATAAGTCTCGCGGTCAATGGGGAACCATTTGGGAAACTGATCGAGGATCCACGAGAAGGCAAACCAGATTTCACATATAATAGAAGTGAGCCACAAGCCAAAGGCGTCGTGCACCGGGTTCAAGATTCGATAACGTAAGAAAACTGCCAGCACCACAAGCCGTATCACAATTATCATCCGGTAAGGATTGATTTTGCTTGATGCAATCGGCACTTTCCTTGACAATGGCTGTCTTGCTTCATCAACACTGCATATTCACACACAGCTTCTCAGAAAAAGGTTTGTCACATTACGATTTTACTAGATTAACTAAATTATGGTACTGTGTTTGTCAGTTAACAAGTTGGAGTACTTTTTAATTGATTTATTGATTATAATATCTGTAAAACAATAGGTCTAAGGGATAAGTACAAAAAGTCCCCTTGAGTTTTGACCTAATTACAAAAACTGACCCAGCTAACTTTCAAAATTACAAAAAATACCCTTAATGTTTTATTCAGTGTTAAAATTAAGGGGGCTAACTGTAATATTGTTATGAATGTGAAGGGGGATTTTGTAATGTCGTCTGCTTATGAAGAGGGTAAATGTAAGACAAAATAGAATCTCAGGGGTGTTTTTTGTAATTTTTAAAAGCCATCTATTATTTTTTTTTCTCTTTATTCCTTTTTTTTTAAATAACCCTAATTGTGTTTTTACATAATCACTGGACTACTAGTTAAATAGAAATCTAATAGAATTAATCTTATCCACAAAAAAAAAAAAAAGAAGAAATTTTTTTTTTTCATACATGCCCATGTCAGCATCAGCTGAATCATCATATTCATGCCCCAAATTTCCTTGGTGCATTTTCCAGTCATCCATTCTCTCTTTCTTGTCATCCCATCTTGCACTTCCTGTGATGCATATAAACTCTTATTCAAGTATTCCACAATGCATATAAAATTACAAACTTTTAAAATGATCGGCAGATATTTATACCAGGCTCATCAGAGACTGAATATGGCTGCACGCGTTTATGCAAAGATGAGCCCATCATTTGCTCCCCATAAGCATGACTTGAAATCGGGATTTCTCCGCTGACCTGTAATTATCAACCGACAAATCTCATTAGAGTAAGTTCGAATCAGCTGCACGATACAAAGATATAAAGCTTTTTCTTTAACATTCTTACAGGACGAGAATGGCCACCCGCTATTACAGGCGGGTAAAACTCGTCTTCTGGTCCTCTTCCGTAACTCATCTTCCCATGAAGCATAGCTTCAGCAATAGTTGTGTTCTTGTTTTGATCATCGATGTTGAATTCGTGCTCTATGTCATCGATATCTTCCTCGTCATCGTCTCCTTCAACTCTTGGACTCCCTTTGAAATATGTGTAAGCAAAAAATGGTGAGTAAAGATCACAAGAACAGAAATGTTGATTGTGGATACATAGTAAATAGGATTGGGAAAATATTAGCTTTAATGATATTTCATTTGAATTACAAAAACTACCTCGAAGGGTTAGCCTAATTAAAAAAAAAAACAAAAAAAACTTGTTAGTCTCAAAAAAAATTTGTTAGCCTCAAGAATTACGAATACACCCTTCAATAGGTGCCAATTTATTAAATGTAAACCAATATTAAACATTTACTTGTAATAATCGAACATTTTTTTTTTAATTAAGAAATGGGAGTTTGCACTCAATTTTGTTGGTGCCATCTAATCGAATCCAATTCAATTGCTTACTTGTTCAGTTCAAGCTCGGCCAAGCTATTTTAAGAAATTCAGGTGAATGAATAACGAACTTGAGAAAGTTTTTGGTTTTCACTTGTCTATTTATTATAGACAATTCGATTTGTATTATATAAAATACTGTATGGAATTGGAACCCAGACTATTTGCATTATAGGATTCATTTTCACCTTTAAGGCGCTTATATCTGGTTTTGCACTGTGGACACAATTGGCTTCCTTCTCTCCTCTCATACTCGTAACACGGCCGGCAGACCGGAAAACCACATTCGTTGCACGCCACGAAAAGCTCTCCTTCAGCCGTAAGACCAATTTCATCCCCGCAAATCTCACAATCTTGGCCACTTAGATTTTTCAAAGTCTTAGGCTGCAAATAGAAACCAGCAACAGAACAGTTGAGTATATTATTTTTAAACTGCCCTCAACCTAAATTGCATTCAAGATTTGCATGCGTGCAATGCATGATTACTCACCTCTTCGTGTCCGTGGATGACAATTAGCTCATTCCGGTTGTGAGAACCAGCGACGAGCCCTGCGCTAGCTTCCATTGGTGGTGGTGGTGTCGAGGTCAAGTGTGGATGGATATATTTATATGGTAAGAGGTTTTTTTTAATGGGGTAGCTTTGGTAGATTTTGTATCACTTTCTTTGTCCATTTTTTGCTACCTAAAGGTGGCCAGTCCACTATTTGGAGGGTTGCTGTTGGTTGCAGAGTCTGCATTGCCTTCAAGTTAAGCTTCTTCTGTTTCAACCACCCTTAAGCTTTCTTTCACTATTTTTCCTTTTTTCTTTCTTTATTTCTTTTCTTTTTCTCTCTCTCTTTTTTTTTTCAACTTCCACACCCCCTCTAAGATACGTATTATTGAGATTGATTAATTAATTGAATTAATGACTGTATTTCTCTTATAATTAATTCCTAATGATCAACTCAGCACAATGACCCTTTTAAGAAATGATTCCCACATGATAATTATTTTTATTTTTTGTTTAATTGTTAATTGAACTCGTTAGATCAATCCGTTTCTAGTTGCATATATGATTGGAAGAGTTTATTATCACACTAATCGCTAGAGCTTCTATTTTCTCTTTCTTCCGTATTTTGGTTCTCAATTCTACCTTCCATATGATATCTTAGTAAATTGTATGAATATGAATCATATATTTTACGATTGTTTGGTTGCAGAGTTGTCTTTGATCGGTAGCTCATTTACATCCAAATTAAATAGGAAAAATTATCTAGATCTACTTTTCTCATCATGTAACTTCGGGTGTAATCTTGGAAATCGGAGAGGAAATAAAATAGACGTTGAAATAAAAATAAGAGCGTGTATGGGGGTGTTTTCAACCCCACTTCTTCCAATTTCACATCATTCGTAAAACTTGAACCATATTTGCTTGGAAAGATCTCTTTTGAAATCTCTTTCATTCCATTTTCTATCTATTTATCTATTTATATTTATATCTAGAGCAATATTCTTGTTAGGTCGAACTAACGAATCATTTGTTAGGCGAAAATCTCATATCAATACGTAATAGTACATAAGTCAATACATTGTAATGAAAAACCAATACATCATAATACCAATACATTATATCATAAAAATCAATACATCATATCACGAGTCAGAGATTTATGAAAAACCAATACTTTGCAGTACAAAAACCAATATATCATAGTACAAAAACCAATACATTACAGTATGGTCAGACAGTCTAACATGTTGTTTCGCCCAGAAAATTTGCCACCAAAGAGACTGCGCCTTCGCTTGAGAATTTCCCAACCTGCTATGCACAAAAACACGTTAGAAAGGACCACCGGGGGTTTTTCGGTGGAAACCTCTCCTATACTTAAGTCAGTAAGTGTTTGATCGGAATAATCTGAAGTAAGAGAAGAGTGCTGGAAAAATCCTACCTCTCTCAACCTTGGGAATGAAATATATATAGTTTTCGTCCAGTGAGGACCCCTTCCGCGATCTCGAAAACAGAAAGCCCACGAATCATGGGCCGTTACATGGGCCGACCTGACCTGGAAGCTTCCTTCCGGCACACAGGTCAGCTCTGCTCCATGGGGCCCTCTCCGGGATCTCGAAAACAAACCCGAAAATCTTGGGCCGTTACATGGGCCGACCTGACCTGGAAGCTTCCTTCCGGCACACAGGTCAACTCTGCCACATGGGGGTCTTCTCTGTTCCTGACCTGACCTCTTGAACCCTTGATCAGGGCCCCCAACTAAGTTCAAAACAGTCCTGGTCAGGTCGTGCTCTTCAGTTATGTTCTCCTCATGCCACGTATTCCAGCTCATCCCAACCACTCTTTGTCCAGGCCACGTGGACAACATCTACCGACTTAGGTCATATCAAACAGTGGCTACTTTTGTTCCTCAATCATAACGATTGAGATCTACACATCTCTCCGGATGTCCCACTCTGACATGCATTAAATGCACGGATCCCACGAGATCTTTTCCGTAGAAATCGCACCTTTTAGGGAAGGGCTGCGATGTTCCATATTCTACCTCGGTAATCATAATCAGCAACATGTCGCCTAGAGTACTGTACTCTGACACGTATTAAATGCACATATCCCGCCAAATCCTCACTATTCCTAAAAACTTATTTTCAAAGTATATCCCTTCCCCTTTCCTTCATTACTCATCCAATTTCAAAAATTTCATCTGTGTATCTCTCTTCAGAATATCTTCATCTCTCTTTTTCCTTTCGAGCGAGGTTTGATTTCTCTTAAAGCCAAGTATTATTTTTCTTCATCTTCCTCCAGGCCGGAGGGGTCCAACAAGTCAGGGGGAGGAATTCCCCCCGAGCAAATGATTCGTCCCTCCATTGATTTGACCACCCCCTCAGATCCTAAGGATGAGCAACAACTTGTTCTGCGCAAGCGAGCCCGGACCGGCGCTCGATCGGGGTCAAGAGCGGCCGCGCCCAGGCCTCCCATAAGCACCCCTAACCAGTCCTTCTTCACCGGTTCAGTTTTGGATTGTCCCGGAGATATAGAGACTCAATTTGTGATGGGGCTGGCCCCTCTTGCTGATCGCCGAATCGTGGACAAAATATCCGACTATGAGCTAATCGAGGCTTATTGCCAGGATGAAGCCCAGGTAAGGGTCTTGTCCCTTTTGCGTATTTCTCTTCCCTCTTTTTCTTTCTATGTTAATCTTACCGCACTTTATTTGATAGGCCACTGTGAGGAGGGCGTCCCTGTTAGCCCAAGCTAGAGGGTCCATGATGAATGCCGACCTGGCGAAGAAACATGCAGCCCTGCAGGAGCGCGAGAAAAGGTTGGTCAAAAGAATAAAGGAGAGCAACGCAGAGCTGCATGATACATAGGCAAGGTTTCAGGCGGCTGAGAAGGAATTAGAGGATACGACATTGGAGTTTGGAACAGCTTAGGCTAGTCTAGACATGTCTCGAACTGACTTGGCAACATCCCGGGTGGAAGTCTAAGAGGCCAGGACTGATCTGGAAGTGGCGCGGATTGAACTCCAAGAGGCCAGGGAGTCAGAGGGGAAGAGCCGAGCTTTGGCCCTACTCCGAGAAGAGGAGTTCAAGGAAAAACTTCAGCGCGCATGGGCTGAAGGGGAGATCGACGGTGAAAGTCGAGGCCGGACCGAGGGACAAGTAGAGCGTCGACTTGGATTTCTCAATTCTGAGGAGGGCCAACGTCTGATCCAGCTGAACAGGGAAACAACCCAGCGAGCCTTCCTGGGCTCTATCGAGCTATACGACATCTTATTCCCCGAGGAAGAGGTGTATTATCATCTCGGTCTAGATGCGTGGTCCCTGAGAACCCATCGGTCCCCTTAGACCGCAAGATCCCTCTAGCCACCCCTCCAGAGCCAACCAGCTTCTCCCACGTCGCGGAAGATGATCTGCTCCATCAGCTAGGCGCCGCCGAGTTTGCTGACTACATTCGCCAGGCTTTCTGCTTGTCCTCTTCGGCCTCTTATCCCCCCTGATCAATCGTTGACGTTGGCCTTAACGACTGCGACCTCTCCTACCTTCGCCAATCTGGGTGAGCTGCAAGGCAATACCCAGTTTGAGAAAAACTTTGGGGAGGTCTCCAGGGTTATGGATCCAGCCAGTGGAGAGGTGAACATGACAGATTACGGAGTATAGCTTTTGTTTGCTTAGGATCTTGCATGTTTGTCCTTTTGTTAAATTGTGGGCCTGTACTTGCTGAACAATGTTTTTTGTCGTATCTGCTATTTTGTTTGCATATACTTAGGGTTTCCATGATTTTAGGAAACCCTAAAATCATCTGTACTCTTAACTTTCATCTATAAAATCTTCTTTTTCTCTGCACGTATTTTCAATATGGCTTCTTCTCCCCTGCTTGAAGAAATTGAAATTTTGAAAAGAAAAAATCTTGCACTTTTCTCTGAGAACATTAAGCTATCTCACAAACTTTCCACCTTTCGTGAGAAATTCTCTCAAGTATGTCGATTCTTGGAGAGGAAGAGGCAAAAGAAACGCCACTACAAACGTGAATGGGCTGAACTCCGCCAGCTCAACAGGCAACTTCAAGAGGAGAAGGCCGATCTGGAAGAATCAATACGTTGTTTGACCGCCACTGCCGGCGAGGCCCACTCTGCCTCCGCCCGAGCAGATGGGTATCGCCAACGTCTTCACGAGACTGAGCGCGAGTTGTGGCGGGTCCGCCAGATGCTAGCTTCTAACAGGAGAGCCTCTTCTTCTCATCCATGACATCTGCCATGATCTGAGTGTAGTTTGTGTTTTGGTCGTTTTTCTTTCTTTTCTTTTTTTTGAGCATTTCCTTTGTAATTCAATCAAGCTCTTGCAGAATTCTGTTATGCTCTTGGAATAAATGCTTTGCATCTATTTTCCTTGTAATTGAAGGTTGGGTTTGAATGTCAATTCAGCACTGAACATCTTGTTGATAAATTGATCAAAATTTTCTGGCCCATCCTGTCTTGGAAATGTTTCTTGATACTCAGGTTAAAAATGTCGGGGTATTATACTCCAAGCTAATCCTGGCCTGGACAATTTTCTGACCATCACCGTTGGCTGACAATCAGGTCAGGAAAATGGGGTATCCATTGTCAGGCAAAGTGGGGCATCCACCCTTAGCCAATCTTGGCTTAACTGACATTCAGGTCAGGAAAAATGGGGCATCCGCCCTTAGCCAATCCTGGCTTTTTCTGACAATCAGGTCAAGAAAAATGGGGCATCCGCCCTTAGCCAATCCTGGCTTTTTTTGACAATCAGGTCAGAAAAAATGGGGCATCCGCCCTTAGCCAATCCAGAATCTTGGTCAATTTTTAATAAGAATGTGAATAATCTCAAATTATCTTTATAAATAATTAGCTTTCCAAAATATCCTTACACGTAAAATCTTCGTAAATTTGATATGTTCCATGCTCGGGGTATCTCAACTCCATCCATTTGTTCCAATTCATAAGCACCACCCGCCAAAATTTTTGTGACTCGGAATGGTCCCTGCCACGTGGCGTCCAACTTTCCCTTAGGCTTGCCCAGATCAGTCTTACGTAGGACCAGTTCTCCTACTTGGAAACATCTCTTCAGGACCGTCTTGTTATATGCTGCCCGAACCCGTCCTCTTATGTGCTCCATCCTAATTGTCGTCCGATCTCTTTTCTCTTTGATCAAATACAGCGCGTCCTGCACTAATGTGTTGTTAACCTTCGTTAAAGCTCTGTATTTGGTGAGTTTCTAGACTGACTTTTAAAGGAATAACGGCATACATGCCATATACCAGGCTAAAGGGGGTTTCGCCCGTGCTCTCTTTGGGGTTAGTACAATAAGCCCAAAGGATCGAACTAAGCTCCTCTACCCACTTGCCTCCTGATCTTACCAAGCGTGTTTTGATACCTTGTACGAGAATGCGATTTGTCACTTCAACTTGACCATTTGCTTGCGAATGGTAAACAGACGTGAAGTGTTGGTCAATTTTCATCTTAGTACACCAAGCTCTAATGTCGGTCCCCGTGAACTGGGTGCCATTATCTGAAACCAGGACCCTGGGAATGCCAAACCGGCATATAATGTTTTTCCAAATGAAGCCCATCACCGCATCCTCTGTAATTTTCGCCAGAGCTTCAGCTTCTGCCCATGAGCTCTTCTACTGGTCGGTGGGTTAAGGGAGACATCTTTTGGCACCTTTCACACCTTTTAACAAAGTCTTCGGCCTCTTTCCGCAGCAATGGCCAAAAATAGCCGGCTTTCGTATTTTGATGGCTAGGGTCCTTGCTCCCATGTGGTTGCCACAACATCCCTCATTGATTTATTTAAGAAGGTGAGCAACCTCTTTCCGGCTTACACATCGCAGGAGAGGCTGTCAAAATCCCCGTCTGAACAGATCTCCCTTTATGGTGCAAAATCTAGCCGACCTGATCCGTAGCTTGCTTGCCTCTTTTTTATTGCCTGGCAGCTCTCCCTTTTCTAAGTATGCTTTAAGAGGAGAGCGTCAATCCTCCTCGCCTTCCTCCACTGCATTGACCTCCTCCTCTCCATATTCCCTATGAGCCATCAGTAAAGTGATTACCCTTTCCTGACAATCGACTGCTGAGCTGGCCACTTTAGCTAATTAATTAGCTCGGCTGTTCCATTCTTTGGGAATTTGTTGAACATTCAAAGCATCCAAAGTACTGGCCAGCTCACGAGATCGGGCCAAGTATTTTTGCATTTGTCCCTCTCTTATTTCGAATTCTCATCCAATCTGTTTACAGACAAGATGTGAATCTACATTTGCTCGTATCCGTTCTACTCCCAGCTCTTTCGCCATCTGGACTCCCCTCAACAGTGCTTCATACTCGGTCCCATTGTTGGACAAAGGATAATTCACTCAAACTGAGTATTCCGTGGTTACCCGTTCCGGGTCGACCAAGACTATTCCTGCGCCACACCCCGAGTTTTCCACTGAGCCATCCGTGAAGATTGTCCATTCTTTCTTTTCCTCGGCAGAGCTGGCCATCTCTTGCACAAAATCAGCTAATGCCTGAGATTTGATTGCCAACCTGGCCTCAAAATGTATTCCGAATTCGCTCAACTCAATTATCCACTTGACCAATCTCCCCGAAACTTCTGGCTTGCTCATTATGGATTTCAAAGGTAAATTAGTGCGAACAATAATCTCATGGGAGAGGAAATAAGGTCGCAGTTTTCGAGCAGTTCCAACCAGAGCTACCATAGCCCTTTCTATCTCTACATATCGAAACTCAGCCTCCTGCAAGACCTTGCTCCAATAGTATACTGGTTTCTGCGACCTTCCCTCCTCCCGAATTAAGACCGTGCTCACTGCTAACTTCCCCACGGACAAATACAAAATCAACGGTTCCCCCATAATCGGTTTAGTTAGCAAAGATATTTCTACCAAGTGTTCTTCCAGCTTTTGAGATGCCTCCTGGCATTCCTCATCCCAGTGGAATCGAGCTTTCTTTCGTAACGCCCTGAAGAACGGTAAGCTCTTCTCTGCCGACCTCGAGACAAACCTCCCCAAGGCATTGATTCGACCTGCCAGACACTAGACTTCCTTGAAATTCTTGGGGGGTGGCAAATCCATGATAGCCCTAACCTTTTCCGGGTTAACCTCTATCCCTCTTTCCTTGACCATGTACCCTAGGAATTTTCCTGCTCTTACCCCAAATGCACACTTCTTCGGGTTTAACCTCATCTTATATCTTCTCAGGGTGTTGAAGGTTTCCCTCAAATCCTGTACATGGGATGTTGCCTTTGCGCTCTTAACCAACATGTCATCTACGTACACGTCCAAGTTCCTCTCGAGCTGTCTCTTAAACATCTTGTCCACCAGTCTTTGATACGTAGCTCCCGCATTTTTGAGACCGAACGCCTTTTCATTCCTTATTATCTCCAAATCCACATGCACATCATTTCTCGAGATTATATGAAACCAGATAGGCCTCCGAGAAGGCGCCTAAGGGTCAAATCGATCTCTTGAATGGCATTACTACATAACAATATGTTCCTTTTGGCGTTATGAAGCTGACTCGCTTCCAATCTTCCTCTGCCAACTTGATTTGATGATAACCCTGGGAGGCATCCATCATACTTAATAATTCACATCCAGACGTGGAATCCACCAGCTGGTCTATCCTTGGCAACGGATAGTGATCTTTAGGACAAGCGCGGTTGAGGTCTCTAAAGTCGATACACATTCGCCAGTCCTCTTCTGTTTTGGGGACCAGTACAACATTGGAAAGCCACTCTGGAAATTGTATCTCCTTGATGTGTTTGGCACGTAATAGCTTATTTACTTCTGCTTCAATGATGGCCTCCTTCTCAGGTCCAAAGTTCCGTTTTCTCTTTTTTATGGGCTTTGCTGCAGAACTTATATTAAGACGATGCTCTACTACTGTCGGGTCAATTCCCACTAGGTCTTGGGGAGACCAGGCAAAAATATCTGCGCTATCTCTCAAAATCGTGACAAGCTCTACCAAGACCTCCGGGCTCAAGGTCGTTCCTACCTGTAGAACTTGACTGTTGTCCCCCGGAGTTACTTCCACCAACATCAGGTTTTCATCTCTCTGGACCATCTCAGGTCTGTCTTCCTCTGTTCTTGCTTTCTTGATCTGTCTTTCTTCATCATTTCGTCGGATGCTTTCCATGTACGTCTGGCGCGATGTGTACTGATCTCCTCGAACTTCACCCACCCCATCCTGAGCTGGGAACTTTAACTTCATGTGATAAACTAAAATCACCGCCTGGAATTTGCTCAGGGATGGTCGTCCCAACATAACGTTATAAGAAGAAGCTGCATCAACCACCAAGAATCGTACCGACCTGGTCTGTCTGAGCGGCCCTTCCTCCAGTGTGACCAGGAGGTTTACCGCGCTAAGAGGTTTCAACGCTCCTCCTGCAAAACCCACCAGTGAGGTCGTGACCTCTTCTAATTCCATATCCAAATTCATCTTCCTGAAACAGTTATAAAACATGATGTCCGCTGAACTTCCCGTATCCACAAAGATCCGCCGGACATTGTAGTTAGCGATAGTAGCAGTTATGACTAGAGCATCCAATGTGCGGAGCCAGGATACCATTCTCATCCTCAGGCCCAAAGCAAATGTTTGGACTTGGCGCTATTTGTCCTACCTCGCGGGCTCTTTTAGCCAGATCTTTCGCTGCCCACACATAACTGTTTTAGGTCCGCTTAGAATGTTCATCCCATTCTCCACCTGTGAACATTAGGATTTCACCTTGTACAACCTGAGCTTGATCACTCCGTCTCCCACTGTTTCGCCCATTATCCTGCTCGTGCTATTCCCTTAAGGCCGGTCTCGCCTGCGAGAGTCAGAACTGGGTTCCTCCCTCCTCATCTGTACATACTCCTTGAGGTGCCCTGCCTGCACCAATCTCTCTATCTCATCTTTCAGGTGGGTGCACTGATCCGTATCATGTCCATAATCATTATGGTAACGACAAAATCGGTCAGATCTTTCTTTCTTTGGCTTTTGGGAATAAGTCTTGGGCCATTTGAGATCAGAATGTCGCTCAATTGCCTGCAGGATTTCCCCTTGAGGTGTAGCCAGAGGTGTGTACTTGTCAAAACGGGGTCGTCCTCCAACCAGGTCAGTCCTGGGTTTCTTCATCGGGGTCCTATCCTCTCTATCAGGTCGCTCCCTTCTTTTTTTCTCCATCCTCTTTGATCTTCAAGGCCTCCTCTAGATGAATGTATTTTTCTGCTCGTTCCAGGAGCTCTCCGAATTTCCGCGCTTGCTTCACGACCAGGAACTGAAAAAATTCTCCTCTCCTAAGACCCTGTGCCAGAGCATTAACCAGGAGCTCCTCAGATGCTGATGGCACCTCTAGTTTTGCATCTGTGAATCGCTTGATGTATGAGCGTAGATTTTCATTTTCCTTATGTTTCAGGCTGAATAATTCCAGCGGCATCTTCGGGTACTTCCTACAGCTGGTAAATTGGTGTAGGAATGCCGAGCTGAATTCGTAAAAGTTGCTTATAGAGCACAGAGGCAACTGGCTGAACCAGAGCTGGGCCGACTTCGTAAAAGTCATCGGGAAGACCCGACACATGACCGCGTCTGAGAATTCGTGCAAAGTCGCCGCGATCTCAAACCGGCTCAGATGATCCCACGAATCTGTTGTCCCGTTCTATTCAAAGCCCATGGACCGGTAAGAAGCCGGTACATCATCATGCATAACCGCATCCGTGAATGGGGTACCCCTCCGTGCTGGCACCGTGCCCGCGCTCGCCATCTTTCTCTTAACCTCCCTGACCTCTTTCTGCAAGTTTTACATCTTCTCAGTGAGGGGTGGATTGATTTTGCTCGATGTTTCACTTTCAGAAGCGGAGAAACTCTCCTCCTCTTCCTGGAGAGGAGTTCGGACCGTGTGCTGGGTTCGCGGTGGCTCCATCTCCGGCGGCGAGGCTGCCTTGGAGGGGGGTGTCGAGAGCTCAGCGAACCTTCTATCCACAGCTACTTCCACCGCCTCTTCGATGCTTAAATCAGTAAATATTTTTTACTATATTTTGGTTCTTTTTACTATATTTTGGATTTTTTTTTCTAATGTATATTTTTATTTTTAATTTTTAATATACTTATCAAGTAAATGAATAAGACTAAAATCTTAACATGAAATATTATTAATAAATATTTATATAAGTAAAAGAATATTATATTGTATAAAGAATTATTATTTCAGAACACCTAATCTAATAATTTTGAAATGTTTATAATATGAATGAACTAGAGCTCATATTGAGGCAAATTGACACCCTAACCGTTAACCGTTAGTCAGACCCCTCAAAATTAATTATTAAAATTTAAAAAAAAATCTAGGAGACCTACAAAAAATTACCTAAAACCAGAAAAAAAATCTTAAAAATAAAACAAAACAAAAACTAAACTAAAAACTAAAAAAAAAACCCTAAAATTAAAAGAAAAGACTTAAACCTTTTGGAGTTGTCTAACGAAATGTACCCCGTTAGGTTGTGTAACATAAATTTTTGTATTTTATATTATCCATGTATTAATTGATCCAATGTTACAATGCAATCTTTTATATATATATATAATACAAATAATTAAAACCTAACATCTATATTTTTGATTATGAGAGTGAATCAATGATATAGCATGGTTAACATAAGTGATTATTCTAATAAAAAATACAACCCTTTTATATTTTTCACTTTTATCTAATATCTTATAAATTAATTTAAAAATTACTTAATATAATTTTGCCCCGCAACGAAGTGCGGGTCAATTTCTAGTCTCTTTGAAAACTCTAACATGTTAAAATCCTTACTAGAGTATGAATAAGACTTGCAAAAGCCCGTAAAGGGCAGGGTTTAGAAAGTTGAAACTTCTTTCTCTTGATAGCACGAATTCTAATATAAGATGGAGGATGCAAATGCTTCTCTAGAGAAAATTGATCCTAATATCACCACTTGAATCTTCTTGTTTTTGGTTTTCTAAACAAAATGCTCAAAATACATGTCATAGGGCGCAGACAAAAAGAAAAAGACCAGTTTCAAGTGGTGGTCCTGCTACATTCTCTAAGAAACTATATAAATACTGTTCTTCGTCATTTACAGTAGGGGCACAAATTCACAGCTTTTAGCACTAAATCTCTCTCTATACAAGAGCATCATAGGAATGTAGGATCTTGTAAGAACAGCTAAAAAAAAGATCAATTAAGACAAAATCGCCGGACACTTAATTAACACTAGCCGGAACTTCATTCACTACAGGATCGTCCTTTTTCTTCGGGGGTTCTTGAGATTTTTGTACAACTGTCTTGTTCGGTACCAATACTATAAACATGTTTCTGTCCTTGAAACTTTTAGCTTCCTCCACTGCCAGCTGCCATCAGTACAACGGAAATGGGACGGTCAGACATGGCTGAACAGATTATATATCGACTCCCAAAATATTTACTCCCAAAGTTTTTTAAACAAAAGACGGCACAGTATTCTATTAATGAGTTGATTTTGGAGTTTCATTTTAGATGAATGGATAATTACAAAAAATATCCTTGAGATTTGACCTAATTACCAAAAAAAAAAAAAAAGCTAACTTCTGAAATTACAAGAATAGACCTGAGGTTGATTCGGTGTTAAATTAAGGGCCAACAGTGTAACAGCATTATAAATGTGAACTGTGAAGGGGGAAGAAGTGCTTTTTGTTCCGGGGTAAATGTCAGACAAAATAAAATCTGAGTGGTAGTTTATTTAATTTTGAAAGATAGCTTGGGGGGTTTTGTAATTAGGTTAAACCTTGGGGTTTACTTTTCGAGATTAATCCTTAGATAAACTACAGACTCTGGTCACCCACTTTAGAATATTTCAAATTCAAGCAGCACAGAGATCATGGTGAATATTTCAGATTCTAGTCGATATGCATAATCATAGAGGCAACATTTAGGAAATGCAAAATCAGTTTAAAACCAGAAATAAATATGATCATATAATGGTGAATATTTATCTAGAAGAATTTAAAGAGCAATTACTGAATGTACCTCCCCAACATCATTCTGAAACCGTCTGAGAAGTTCGACGGCGTTATTTCGAAATTCATTTTCACGCCCCTTCAAGTTTACTATGATCTTTACCTGCAGTAAAAAAAATTACCACCAGTTGTGGACATGAAATGAGTATATTACTAAAAGTTGCATTTTAATGCATCAGGAAAAAGTTAATCAAATCGACCTTATCACCGTCTTTCAAGAATTTCTGAGCTGCTTTCAAACGCACAGTGTAGTCATGGACATCAATATTATAACTGCCAAAAAATGAAAAATGATATCAAGAAAATAAACAATGAAGCTCAGTGAAAACAGAGAGAATAAAGAGTAAGGATTTACTATTAAAAGCTTTCGAAAATCAATATTTTTATTCCTATTCCGTGGGGAATTTTTTAGGAGCTCCGAACTGTTGAATTAGTATTAAAAGCTTTGAACTCATATACGGACTTCAGAATTGACTTGAAATTGAGTTGTAGTTTGATAATTGATTTTTTTTTTTTTAAACCTATTCAAATACTCATCAATACTAAAGATAATTCTGACATATAACATAAAGGACAAAACTGTTCAAACAACCACTTACCCCATCTTCAGCTCCTTCAGATCCATGCGACTAGCTGCCATTCAAGTCGGAACTTTAGTAACTTCATTTTCTGAGTGTATATGATAAAATGCACGAAATACAAATAGAATACTTCAAAAGGTATTAATATACTCACCAGCACTTTTCTTCTGCTGATCTCTTTTCTTCTTCTGCTGCTCATATCTATATTTACTGTACTCACGAAGCATTATATTAGGACACTTTAAACTGTAATCAGTTGAGACAACTGAAAAAAAAGGGATCTTGATATAAAAAAGGAACCAATATCCTCCATTAAATCAGAGACATTCTTGATTTATGAATCAAACACGATAAACTGTTATTATCCGATGCATTCTTGTAGACAAATACGTAGCGGATAAGTAATTAATTCAACTACTCATTTTATAAAGCTCGTTGATATAACCAGTTGCAACAGAAAGAAAAAAAGGAAAAAATGTGACATGGAATGTCTTACTTGTAATCCATAATTCTAACAACCGGAGGATCTGCTTCTGGAGATAATATCACCTAACACAGAAACAGAGATACAGAAAATTAAAATTTTCTAGGAGAACCCAACTAGTGTGATACTGAAAGCATACCAAGTCAAGCTCAGCGTCCTCAGCCATTTGAAAAGCCTGAGCTTTTGTTACTAATCCAACCTTAAGAAATCACAAAAACATTATTATGTCCAACCAAACAGGATCAATCAAAATAAGCATCATCTATAACACAAACAAATATGCACTACTGTGTACTAACCATTTTTTGCTGCTCGTCAATAAGCCTAACAGTATCTGACCTATTTCAAGCCGCATAACACCAGATTTAATTACCAAAGAGATAAAACGCAATTAAAAAAAAAAAGCCATAGCGATTTATAGTAACTCACTTGATAGAGGAAATGTTCAGTGCTTCGTCTTCATCGCTGGGCTTGGGCCTCCGAAAGCCGCCGCCACCACCGCCGCCGCCGTACCGGGCGGAGATGGTAGTGGAAATGGAAGGGTAGCGGATGGTGATGGGGCGGAAAGAAAACCTGTGGATTTGGAAAGAGGTTTTGAGGGGTTTGAAGAGTTGGGGTTTGCAAGGGTTGTGGAAAGTGCTGGTCAGACCAGCCATGGTTGGCAGGTTTTGGAGAGTGGAATGGAGGATTAATGGAATTTTTATTAAGCCCCGCACATGGACTTCATCTTATCTTTGAGTTATTTCAGAGACTCGATTTTGCTTTAGTTGTAGCCTTTTTTTTTTCGAGTTCATCATCTTATCTTTGTTATAAAAACACCCCCCACCCCCAACACCTTTATTTATTTATTTATTTATTTATTTGCCAACCAATTTATTTCTCGTATTTTTTATTCATACCTATATTTTCAAAAAAATATTAATATTAATATTATTTTTATTTTTAAATAAAAATTAAATGTTCCTAAACTAATGTTATCCTACATTTATTATTTCACACATTTAATTCTTTTAAACAAAAAATTATTATGATCATTTGATACGTATAATTATATATCAATCATTTTTCTCAATATGCGTGAAATGGTCAATCACGACAAATAGAATGGGACTGAGAGAGTAGAATTTCCAAATTTCCACCTCACTTAAAAACATGATTTTGTTGGAAATCAAACTATTATGTGTTCGACTCTGAATTTACGAACTCGATACATACATTCGAATTATTTTCCGAACATGTGGTTAAGTTCAAAAATAAAATTTGAAAAGTGTGTTAGTTGATTGTTCAAAATAAAGCATTGTAATTTATTTCTCAATTGCGTGGTTAGTGTTCAAAATAAATGTCGATTAGAGTGATAGTTGATTTTTGAAATAAAGTGTTCGGGTATTTATTCGAACCTAGTGTTGTTGTTCGAGTTTTGTATTCGAGCAAAATACAGTTGTTCTTTTTTGTCCTCGAATAGTTTCAGAGTATTTGTTTTTTAACGGAGTGATTCTTTTTTCTTGTGCTCATATATATATTCTGAGGGATGTATTTCCCCTCGGAAAATTTCGAGGGGCAATCCTCGCCCTTGGAACTTTCTGAGGGGAAACACATCCCTTGGAATTTTTATATTAAAAAAAAATCGAAAAAAATAGAAAACACGTACTAAACGATTGACGCCCGACCCTCGTGGTTCCGGAAGATGAAACGCACCCTCCCTGCCCCGTTCGTAAATTATTGGGATTTGTTTTTATTTTTTCATTTTTTTTTCAATTTTCGACTTAAATTAAAAAAAAAAAAACGCGTACTAAATGATCGACGCCCGACCTCGTGGTTCCGGGAAGCCAAGACGCAACCCTTGCCCTCTCGGCAAAATCACGACGCTTTGTCGCTTCGCGTTTCCAACCGAACAAATTGATCGATCGATCGTATCTTGTTTGTTGGTCGAATTACACGACACGTGCGAATATGCACATGCTCGTTGATATTTTTCAAGCGAAATTGGGGCAAACCACCCCACGTGCTTAAGATGATAGGATTTGTTTCATTTTTACGTTTTTTCTTATTTTTTTCGAATTTTTTTATTTACACAATTCCGAGAGATGTATTTCCCCTCGGAAATTCCGAGAACCACTCCTTGTCCTCGGAATTTTCCGAGGGGAAACACATCCCTCGGAAATGTGTAAATATTTTTTTGATTAAAAAAAACAAAAACGAGAGGAGCGCCTAGCCCTTGGTTTTTCTTGAGGGGAAATAATATCCCTCGGTTTTTTGGCAAATTATTTCTTTGATTTTCAAAAACCAAGGGTAGTTTCGTCCCCTTGGTTTTTTCGAGGGGTATTTTTTCTCGAAAATAATTCCCTCGAAAATCCTTCGATAATTATGTTGACAAAAATTGGTGCCGTTTTTTAAGGGATTTTCCGAGGGGAACTTTTGCCCTCGGAAAAAAACCGAGGAAAATTTTTATCCTTCGGTTTATCCGTCGGTATTTTCGAGGGAATTATTCCCCTCGATTTTTATCTCGAAAAACTGCTGTTTTTTTGTAGTGATATATATATATATATATATATATATATATATATATATATATATATATATATATATATATATATATATATTTATTATATATATGAGCACAAGAAAAAAGAATCACTCCGTTAAAAAACAAATACTCTGAAACTATTCGAGGACAAAAAAGAACAACTGTATTTTGCTCGAATACAAACTCGAACAACAACACTAGGTTCGAATAAATACCCGAACACTCTTATTTCAAAAATCAACTATCACTCTAATCGACATTTATTTTGAACACTAACCACGCAATTGAGAAATAAATTACAATGCTTTATTTTGAACAATCAACTAACACACTTTTCAAATTTTATTTTTGAACTTAACCACATGTTCGGAAAATAATTCGAATGTATGTATCGAGTTCGTAAATTCAGAGTCGAACACATAATAGTTTGATTTCCAACAAAATCATGTTTTTAAGTGAGGTGGAAATTTGGAAATTCTACTCTCTCAGTCCCATTCTATTTGTCGTGATTGACCATTTCACGCATATTGAGAAAAATGATTGATATATAATTATACGTATCAAATGATCATAATAATTTTTTGTTTAAAAGAATTAAATGTGTGAAATAATAAATGTAGGATAACATTAGTTTAGGAACATTTAATTTTTATTAAAAATAAAAATAATATTAATATTAATAATTTTTTGAAAATATAGGTATGAATAAAAAATACGAGAAATAAATTGGTTGGCAAATAAATAAATAAATAATAAATAAAGTGTTGGGGGTGGGGGGTGTTTTTATAACAAAGATAAGATGATGAACTCGAAAAAAAAAAGGCTACAACTAAAGCAAAATCGAGTCTCTGAAATAACTCAAA
>BMAC01000593.1:241823-270635 GCA_014905375.1 Phtheirospermum japonicum
AACGCACCCTCCCTGCCCCGTTCGTAAATTATTGGGATTTGTTTTTATTTTTTCATTTCATCTTCCCGGAACCACGAGGGTCGGGCGTCAATCGTTTAGTACGTGTTTTCTATTTTTTTCGATTTTTTTTTAATATAAAAATTCCAAGGGATGTGTTTCCCCTCAGAAAGTTCCAAGGGCGAGGATTGCCCCTCGAAATTTTCCGAGGGGAAATACATCCCTCAGAATCTTGTAAATTAAAAAAAATCAAAAATGAAATTGAAAAAATAGAAAAATCGTAAAAATGAAATAAATCCTGTCATCTTAGGCACGTGGGGTGGTTTTTCCCCGATTTCGCTTGAAAAATATCAACGAGCATGTGCGTTTCGCACGTGTCGTGTAATTCGACCAACAACCAAGATACGATCGATCGATCAACTTGTTCGGTTGGAAACACGAAGCGACGAAGCGTCGTGATTTTGCCGAGGGGGTAAGGGTTGCGTCTCGGCGTCCCGAAACCACGAGGGTCGGGCGTCTATCATTGTACGTGTTTTTTAATTTTTTTCGAACTTAAGTCAAAAATTGAAAAAATAAAAAAAAATTAGTAAAAAATAAAAAAAGATCCCAGTAATTTACGAACGGGGCAAGGAGGGGCGCGTCTCGGCGTCCCGAAACCACGAGGGTCGGGCGTCGATCGTTTAATACGCATTTTCTATTTTTTCGAATTTAAGTAAAAATTTGAAAAATAGTAAAAAATAAAAACAAATCACAATAATTTACGAACGGCGCAGGGAGGGGTGCGTCTCGGCGTCCCGGAACCAAGAGGGTCGGGCGTCAATCGTTTAGTATGCGTTTTCTATTTTTTTTTCGAATTTAAGTAAAGAATTGAAAACAATTTGAAAAAATAAAAAAAAAATAGTAAAAAATAAAAAAAAATCCCAATAATTTACGAACGGGGAAGGGAGCGGTGCGTCTTGGCGTCTCGATCCACGAGGGTCGGGCTTCAATCGTTTAGTACGTGTTTTCTATTTTTCTCATTTTTTTTTTATTCAAAAATTCGAAGGGATGTGTTTCTCCTCGGAAAATTCTGAGGGCAAGGAGTGGCCCTCAGAATCTTTTAAATTAAAAAAAAATCAAAAAATATATAAAATTCGTAAAAATGAAACAAATCCTATCATCTTAGGCACGTGGGGTGATTTCGCTAGAAAAATATCAACGAGCATGTGCGTATCCGCACGTGTCGTGTAATTCGACCAACAACCAAGATACGATCGATCGATCAACTTGTTCGGTTGGAAATGCAAACGACGAAGCATCGTGATTTTTCCGAGAGGGAAAGGGTTGCGTCTCGGCATCCCACAACCACGAGGGTCGGGCGTCGATCGTTTAGTACGCTTTTTTTTCGAATTTAAGTCAAAAATTGAAAAACAAAATTGAAAAAATAAAAAGATTAGTAAAAAAATAAAAACAAATCCCAATAATTTACGAACGGGGCGGGGAGGGTGCGTCTCGGCGTCCCGGAACCACGAGGGTCGGGCGTCGATCGTTTAGTACGCGTTTTCTATTTTTTTTCGATTTTTAGTAAAAAATTGAAAAAACTTTGAAAAAATAAAAAATTAGTAATAAATAAAAGCAAATCCCATTAATTTACGAATGGGGTGGGGAGGGGTGCGTCTCGGAATCCCGGAACCACGAGGGTCGGGCGTCAATCTTCTAGTACGCGTTTTCTATTTTTTTCGAATTTAAGTAAAAAAAAATTGAAAATAATTTGAAAAAATAAAGAAATTAGTAAAAAAATAAAAACAAATCCCAATAATTTACGAACGGGGTGGGGAGGGGTGCGTCTCGGCATCCCGGAACCACGAGGGTCGATCATCGATCGTTTAGTACGCGTTTTCTATTTTTGTGATGGTGGTGGTGAAATACCGTGGTGATCGGTACATGCATGTTAACTTAATATTTCTTATGGTTTGTTGTTATGGTTTGAATATGATTGCTTGATGTAGTGATTGGTTTGGGAAGACGTCGGTGATGACGTGGTGTACGATGCCGGACGGGAGGTTTCGTCCCTCCAATAATGATTTTCAAAATTATTTTAAAATATGACGGTGGTTTTCAAAATGTTTTAAATTATTTGTGATCGGTATATGCATATTAACTTAATATTTCTTATGGTTTGTTGTTATGGTTTGAATGTGATTGCTTGATGTTTGATTGTTTGGGAAGACGTATGTGATGACGTGGTTTACGGCGCCGGCCGGGGAGGTTTCGTCCCTCCAATAACAGAGTTTAAAATAGTTTCGATCCAAAATACACTATGTGTAAACAATATACCTTAGACTCGTTTGGGGTTTAGTATCGAATAGAGAATTCGATACTAAATCACGAATTGTCCACTTCTTTGGACAGTTTGAGAGCGTGATTGCAATATAGTTTATCTTATCTATATATATTTTTTTGTTGATTATATAAAATTTGGTCCAGTATCTCTCTTATGTTCTCGGGTGCACTGCAATATATGTGTACTTAGAGAACTAAAGAGAGATGCTGCCGAAATTTTTAGACAACAAAAATTCATATACTAAGACGATGTATTACAGGAAAATCACGTTTTCGAATGGGATAGGGCCTTACCAATAAATTCAATCATTCTCCACCCGCCCTCATGCTACCCAATTTTCGATAAATCAATATAATAACCGTATAATGTTAGGATGAGTTTCGATCGTAGTTGGATGTACAAGTGAATCAACAAGGACTATTTATCCTCACAACTCGTGGATGGATTCGAGAGTTTTATTAAATTTGAGCAAGCACATTCCGCTCATAAGGACGGACAGAAGCTGAAATGTCCTTGTAATCATAGCAGATGTAGGAATAATAGTTATCTCGACGTCGATGAGATCAAGTACCACTTGTTTAGACACGGGTTCGAGCCGAATTACTATAGATGGATTTACCACGGAGAAAGCCAGCTCGCCACGTCTGGACGCCATCACGGTTTTCATGCTGGAGGACCCTCTTACATCCCTTCTGAATAATCATCAAATGCGTACATTAATATGGTTCAAGATGCAGCTGGTCCCGATTTTGACGTGGTTGCCGATATGGAAGAGTCGCCGAACCCTGAGGCTCAAAAACTTTACGACATGTTGAAAGCTGGAGATCAGCCATTGTATCCGGGGTGCGAGGGACATACTCAGTTGTCATTAGTTTCCCGTCTCGTGAATTTGAAGTCAGAGAATCACATGCTCAGAAGTGTTATGATCAATTGAGTGAATTAATCAAGGAGATTGTACCAAAAGACAATCCCGTACCCGATAACTTCTACAAGAGTAAGAAGTTGTTAAGGGGTATGGGCTTACCGGTCGAGAAGATAGACTGCTGCAAGAATAATTATATGATCTACTGGAGAGACGATTCTGATTTGACAAGCTACAAATTCTGCAATGAACCTCGGTTTTAAACCTGTTCGTCACGAAAAAACAAAACGACAGAAGGCTCGTGTCGCATACAAGAAGAAGTACTATTTTCCATTAACTCCTCATCTGCAGAGGTTGTACGCATCTAATGCCATAGCGAAAGATATGAGATGGCATGCTGAACACGTGGTTAAAGACAATGTTATGTGCCACCCATCCGACTCAGAGGTTTGGAAACATTTCAACCAGACTCATCCAAGTTTTGCGGCTGAAAGTCGAAACGTGAGATTGGGTCTTTGTACAGATGGTTTTCAACCATTTGGAAGTTTTGGCGCACAATATTCATCGTGGCCCGTCATAGTTACACCCTACAACTTGCCTCCTTGGATGTGCATGAAAGAGCAGTTCATGTTCCTGGGAGACGTTTGGTACAAAGGGAAAAAAATTCTAAGCGAAATAGAATACAACGCCGCAAGGATATACGTGTTGCTAAATTGTGAAGAGGTCCAAGAATATGTTATGTATGAATACTCTTTTTAATTTATACTGTAAATGTGTATATATATATATATGTATGTATGTATGTATGTATATGTATATCTACTAATACTTTTTCACTCTTAATTTTAAGTTTTAGTTTCAAGGGACCTGCCTAACGGTCCTGCTACCTGATAGGAGTGTGCCTTTTAAAGGTTTTAGGCATGATTTTTTATTTTTAACAACAGAAACAGGGAGTAAGTGTAAATAAACTCTTTCTATTTGTTTATCATTCTTCATATGGTGTGACTGAGTGCCCGTGGAAGTTATAGTTCCTCATTATTTGCAGATCATATCTACTCTGAGATTTTTTTTTTTTGTTTTTCTTTTTGATGTAGGGTTGTGAGTTAAACTGATATTTGATATACCTATACGCGATGGTGCAAGTTGAGGAGGCGGGAAAAAATTGAAGCCCAAATTTGTATCCCGTCAACAATCTATGGTCGTAAGTGATAGGCATGGGAGGGCATCATCCGACAATAGCCCACCACCAGATGAAATTGGTGGCAAAGATGATGAATAAATGGATGAATTTATGGCCGAGTCTCACCTGATTTATCATGATAAAAGAGTCCGAACAGCCAGAAAACCGCATAGTCCCATTCAAACTGGCCCATAAGCATGATTCTAAATGGAATCCAATGGTCGATTTTCTATACAACTTCGAAGAGAGCAGCAAACAGCTTGAGGTTTTGGATAGCGGCTCTCCTTCTTGTACCGATGATGAGGTGTTTCTTATGTGAAGAATGGTCTTTCATTATCGTTTGATGCATGTGATTGTTTGCCTCCTTTGACTATTAAACTGGTTGATTCAGGAGAACCATCAAAATTTAAAATTGGTTATGCCTACGAGGACTATGGCCGATCAGTTTCATGAAGCTTTTGGAATGGTCACTGTGATTGATGAGAAGCCGCACGTAACTTTTCCACGGCCATTGTGGTGAGTGCTATATAATGTATTGCAGTTTATCGGTCAGATGCATCGTTTTCAATTATTTATATTGATTAACACTGCAGCAATGGAATGTATGGGAAATTACAACAAGTAATACAGAGTGAAAAAAAAAGAGATATGGGTTACTTGAAGAGTCAAAGTGCAGAAACTGATTTTAAGGGTAAAACCAGACCTTGAACATTCCATTTATAGACATATCGACATTTTCTGATGTCACTCCTCTTTGATTTTCATTTTTTACTTTTATTTCTTATAACTATATTATTTTTATTCTTCTTCAGATGAAAGAATGTGCATTTCTGTGAGGATCTTGACAAGGGAACTTGAAGCAAAGCTGGTTGTTTGTTCTTGCAGTCGTGTTAAAGATGGAGAGGTTTGCTTGCTGTCACATATCAGACTAGACTATATATCATGGCAAACACACTCTAGCTTTAACAATTGCATTTGCTTGAATCATTTTGAAATTTCGATAAGAACTAAGCGACCTTGCGTGTTTGTCTATTCAGAACTCGTGTATGAGAATAACTTTAAAAATGAACTTTTAGAGATGAGAATAACTGTCAATTTTTTATGTTGGTTTGATTTAATATTATTAGTGATATATATATAATTTGGTTGGTTGATTGATTGATATTAGTACTGGTATTGGCAGCAGCAAAAGGTCTAAAGGAAAGAAATCAAATATATATTTTTTTAATGGGAGTTTGAGGCGGTTCTGATAAATGACCGCCTCTGATGGGATGATAATTGAGGCGGTTCGAATTTAATAACCGCCTCCGATTGACACACTTTGAGGTGGTTCGTATAAAGTAACCGCCTCCTTTTATGAATTATGGGGTATTGAAAGGCAACTATAACGACTATAGGCGGCGGTTTTTATAAGAACCGCCGCCCTAATTCATGGTACGTATTTGCGGCCCTTAATTAGAGATGGGTCAAAACCACCTCTAATCACTATTTTTCCACTAGTGTTCATGATGATGTAAATGATACACTTTCGCCTATAAAAGATGGAGATAATTATACTATCATTCCAACAGTTGGAATGAAGTTTGAAAGTACGGAAGCTGTTTATGATTTTTACGGATCATATGCATATCGTGAAGGTTTTTTTATTAGAGTTGGGAGAACAAAGAAAGGGAGCGATGGGAAACCTCGGTACTACTATCTCGAGTGCAACAAATCGGGCAATCGGGAAAGTACGTTGAGCGATCCTTCCAATCCTCGTCCAACTGGGCAGCTCGGTTGTAAAGCAAGGGTTTGTTCGATCTCGGATGTATTGGGGGTATGGCATATAAGCAAGGTGGAAATCGAGCACAATCACATTCTCAGCCTAACGAAGTCTAGGTTATATGCATGTAATTGTCGAATAAACCCTCTCGTGAAGAGGCAACTTGATATGAACGATAGGGTGGGGATAGGGGTGTGCAAGACGTTTGACAATTGCCATTTATGCAAGAGGTTATGGAAATGTCAAGTGTAACGAGAGAGATTGCTGGAATTACTCATCGAAGTCCAAGAAGCTCAGACTGGGGGAAGGCGACACCGCTGCTCTTCTAACCTATTTCAGGCGAATGCAATCACGATGTCGTAGGTTCTACTTTGACATTGATATGGATGAGGAGGAAAGATTACGTAATGTACTCTGGGCTTATAATAGGTCAAGAGAAGCGTATAAGGAGTTTGGAGATGTTGTCTCATTTTATACGACCTATTTAGTGAATACAAATGCCTTTTGCCCTATTTATCGGCGTAAAACCATCATGGGTAGTTGCATACCACGTATGTATGGGGTTGATATACCGCGTATCTGAGCAGGCTGCATTGGGTACTAACCACTGGAAACGTAGGGAGTTGATTGTATCATTTGTTAGGGAAAACCTAATTGTGTCATGTGATTGCAACTTGTTCGAGTTCTGGGGAGTTCTTTGTAGACACTCTTTGAAGGTTTTGGTTGACTTAGACATCCATGAGGTACATGAACGATATATATTTAGACGTTGGAGAAAGGACGTACATAGGGCTCATTCGAAGATTACAGTTGGGGATAATGGTTGGACGTGTACCCAAAAAAAGAAAGGCAAGACAAGTTGTTGAGCATCACGGCAAGGATGTTAGAAATGGTTTTCATTGATAAAGAATATTGCGATAGTATAATCAATTAAAGAAGATGCGTGAGTTTTTAATTTCTCACCCATCCCTCCCTGGGGAGCAACGTGGCATGGCTATTGGCGGACATTTCCCATCAAATAATGATCTGGATACTAGCCTGGCAGAAGATAGATCTAAAATTCTTGATCCACCATTGGTAAAATGTAGGGTGCAATATTTATATGTGATATTCATTATATCGTATCACTAATTGTACTTATTAGGTTGTCTTTTGTGCAAGTTTCATCAAAGAAAAAGTCCATGAGTAATGGTGGCGCAGCGATGGGAAGCGATAATCCAGTTTCTAGTTGGAAAAACTGATAATGGAGACTAAGTTTGTTCCCAATCAGACAATCCTTCTGAAACATGCCGATTTTCCATGTTTGGAGTTAATTGATAAAGAGAAATTGTATGCATATATTTATAATTTTATTCAGTAGAGTGTGATTATGTAAAAGATCTTGTGTTTGATATATTTTGCTGGAGTATCTTGTAAGGCCGTTTTGAAGATTTTTGTTGGTAATTATAATGGTGCAGTATTATCTATATTATCAGTTTTCTTTTTCTTTTTTTTAAGTGGAGCGACCTTAGAGCTGTCTCTTATACACATCTTTTTCTTTTTCTTTTTTTTAAGTTATAACTTTTTTTTTTAATTTGTAAGTTTCTTGCATGATATAAGTAGGATTTCAATTTATAACTTATCACTTTTTTGTATTAATGTCAAAACCCTGGATTGTCGACGGATATTACCGACGGGCAAACACCCGTACGTAAAAGGTCGGCATTACCGACAGCTTTTTCGACAAACCAATTACCAACGAAATCCCGACGGGAACACGCCATCGGTGTATGTGTCTGTCGGCAAGTCCTCTGGAGGTTGGCGGCAAAAAGCCCGCCAGATATGCCGACGAAAATTGTCCATCGGCCATATTTAAATAAAATAAATATTAATTGCCGACGGAAATGTGTTCGTCGGTAATGCCGGTTCATTTACCGATGGAATACTATCCGCGGAATCGCCGAATTTTGTTATCGATAGATTCTTGTCCGTCAGTAAACTTAATATAAGTTTACCACCCCAGCGGACAGATTCATTTCACCACCCTACACCCAAAAGTGGGATTAGGGCTCGAGAGAGGAGTCGCCGTCGGAGCATCGCCGGAGCATCGTTGAAGCACCGTCAACATCATATATTAAGGTATGTTATCCTTTTAATTCAAATATAATTTCTTTTTTATTTTAGGATTTTAATTTAATTTGAATTTAAGAATTAGATTTTAAGAAATTGAAATGGGGTTCAATTTATAAATTTATGCTTGATTTATGCATTTTTGAATGATTTTAGGTTTAGGGTCCATTTATGCAATTAAGTTTTATTTTTTGGTTTAATTTGTAATTAGTTTATAAATTGGATTCGATTACAAATAAAACTAGGGCTAATTAGGATGTGTTTAATGTATGTTATTGTTTTTAGTTATATAATATATATTATGATTGATTGATGTTGTGATTGGTTGGGTAGACGTCGGTGATGAAGTGGTGTACATCACCAACTGGGAGGTTTCGTCTCTCCAATAACGGTTTCTAATTTCTTTTTAAATGAAGGTGGTTTTAAAAAGTTTTAAATTGTTGGGGATGGTGGTTTTGAAATGAAACGTAGTGGTGATCGGTATGTGGATGTTATGTTTAATTAAACATAACATCCACATACCGCTCACCACATATATTATGGTTTTTTGATATTGTGTACATGTGATTGATTAGTCGATATTGTCGATTGATATTGTTGTTTTTAAATTTTGTATGATTAATATAGTAAGAACAATAGGGAGTTTGATTTAATTTTGTTGTTTAATTAGATTTAGTATCAAGTATGTAGTTTGATACTAAAGTTTGAATTGTTTTCTTTTACAATACGTACCTTAGACTCGTTTAGAATTTAGTATAAAATAAAGAGTTTGCTCAAAGAAAAATAAAAATTAATAATAACGTTATAACCAAAAATAAAAATATTAATAATAATGTAATCAAATTAATAATAATAATAGTAATATAACCAAATTAATAATAATAATAATATAATCAAATTAATAATAATAATGATGATAATAATAATATAACCAAAAATAACAATTTAACATACTTAAGTAAAACATAAACAAACATCCAATAATTCATAACAATTCTCCTAAATTCTTTGTTTTCACATACCAAAAAAATAAAATTAATAATAAAGATATAAACAAAAATAAAATTATTAGTAATTATATAATATAACCAAATTAATTTACCCTATAGTTTTATTAGACACAGTCAATTTATCGATCCTCTTAAAAGCGGTTAAAATATAGAATTCATCCATTAACTTTTTGAACTTAGCAAAACTGGTCCACTAAATATAGGGGTGGTAAATTTAGTCCACCAATTAAATTTTTGTCGCTCATTTAGTCCAATTCTGGGGATTTTGACCAAATGACAGTCGGTCAAAATTCAAGGAGTTGCAAATTTAATCCACCAATTAAGTTTTTGTCGCATAATTAGTCCAAAATTTTATTGCAAATTTAGTCCACCAATTAAAATTGGACTAAAAGTACGACAAATATTTAATTGGTGGACTAAATTTACCACCCTTGTATTTAGTGGACCATTTTTCCCAAGTTCAAAATGTTAATGGACGAATTCTATATTTTATCCTCTTAACAGCATCCAGCTTCTCGTGATTCAAATCTTCGATCTCTAAACTCATTTTCACAATCATAGTGCCTTATTTTTTGCGCGTGATTAGTTACCCGAGCATCGAACGGATAGTTAATCTCATTATTAATTAGAGATTCACATGAAAAAATAAATTTAATAACAAATCTAGCATTTGGCACACGATGAAAAATCTGATCATAATAATTTTATGAATTTTATCCTGTATTTTTTTTGTGCTGAAAAGATGGGTGAAATAGAAACATGGGTATATTGGTTCTTTAGCTGGACTTGTTATGATTAGTAGTGGCTGGTATTCTTAAAGCATGTAAATTTCTTTTATATAATCATTTATAATTACATTTCAACTAATTCTTTGGCCTCAACTTATCGATGGTTATATTAGCCTCAGTCAATAATTTCTCGATCGATTTTTAAAACCCTTTTTTTTTAACTTAAAAATGTAAATGTAAACATGATAGTGCGAGTCCTAGGGCACGAGCAAAGAAATAAATACCATGAAAAACACTTGTTGTGCTTCCTTTTCATGATATTTACTTTTTTGCCCTTCCCGCATGACTCGCATTAATATGTTCACATTTCTATTTTTCTAATTGGGTTTAAAACAAAAGTATTTTAAAAAGACGATCGATAAATTATTTACTGAGCCTAATAAAATCATCGATGAGTTGAGACCGAAGAATTAGTTGAACTGAAATTATAAATGATTATATAAAAGAAACCTACATACTTTAGAAATGCCATTCACTAATAATCATAACAAGTCCAACTAAAGAACCAATATACCCATGTTTCCATATCACTCCAGCTTTACAACACCAAATAGAATTTCATGATGAAATTCAAGAAATTGTTATGATCAGGTTTTTCAATCTTGTGCCAAATGCAAGATTTGTTATTAAATTTAATTTTTCATGTTTATGAATCTCTAATAAAAAATGAGATTAACTATCCATTCGATGCTCGGATAACTAATCAAGCGCAAAAAATAGGGCACTATGATTGTGAAAATGAGTTTAGAGATCGAGAATTTGAATTAACAAAAAATTGGATGTTGTTAAGACGATCGAGGAATTGGTTGTGCTAATAAAATTATTTATAATTACCGACGGACATGAAATCCGTCGGTAAAATTGAAGTATTTATTTAATTAATTAATTACCGATGGACATTGTGCCCGTCGGTAAATTCAAAAAAATAAGAATGTCGAGGACATCTTACCGATGACTGTACCCGTCGAAAATGCCGTCGGTATTTGCCGATGACCTGATATTCCGTCGGCAGTTGTAATTACCGACAAAGAATTAGCCGACGCTGTAAATCCGTCGGTAAATCACTTACCGACGGCTTACCGACGGATTTAACTGTCGGCAATCCCGGATTTTTTTGTAGTGAATGAAACTGCAATTGCAACGACAAGGGGCCAAAAATAAGATCATCTTTTTTTTTTACATGTTTTTGTGACAATAATAGGTTACATTAAACCACAACATGGTCATTCATTTCTCGAGGAATGTAATCTCATATATATTATGCGAGCATTGATATTCCTTGTTTCCGTAATATTAAGTTACTAAGCATTTTTCCATCATCAATGTGAGATCATCCATATTTTTTGGCATATTAAAGTTCTCAGCTCGCTTCTCTCTGTTTCGTGACTACAAGAAAGACAATGTAAGCACATACCAACATTTTTCAATCCCACATTAGACCTGCAAATTGCAACACAATAATCTGATTGAGTACAAAGTAGAACACTATGCGAATCAGTATAAACTGAAGTTTTTGTCTATTACACATAGGGGTGAGCACGGTCCCGTTCAGTTAGGGGATTTGGAAATCTCCAAAACTGTACCATTATTTTTTCGGTACGGTTCAGTTCGATATTCGGATAAATCTCCGTTTTACGCCCAAATTATGATCGTAAATTAAAATTACTAGATTATCGTGAATTTTAACTTCTACTTGTTAGTTGATAATTAATTAAGATACAAAATAAAAAAAATAGTATTTTACTTATTAATTATCGAATATAATGAGATTTATAGTTAATTTAATACAATTATAAATCAGTTCTAGTATTGGTTTTCGGTTCCGTACTGAGATTTTAAGGGGATTAAAAAATCTCCAGATCAGTCCCGTAAAATAAATTCAGGACGGTCCGATTCGAAGATTGGTCAATGGTCAACGGAGATTTTTCGGTTCTGGTACGGTTTGACTCGGAATTCGGTACGGTTCGCGTATTTTCAAGTCCCGTGCTCAGCCCTAATTACACACACTCTCATAGTAACACCATCAGCAACAGTAATAACCCCAACTTCAAGCCAAAACATCCAGGCAACAAAAACTGAATCAAAGTTCAAAAGCACCTCACAACACTTTTTTTAACATAACAGATTCCATGAACTAATTGAATACCATAACATCTTCAACTAATTGCACTTTTCGAATTGAATACCTTAAAACTGAACAACATTCAACAAAACTTGCAAATGTAAGAGACCCCAAACCATTCAAGAGATCCAACCATTCAAGAGATCCGAAAACAGGAGTTTTCAAACAAAAATAAAAATAAAAAATCCCTAAACCATTGAATGTGCGGAAAAGTTAAATTTTAAAAATTTGAAATATGCAAAATTGTAGAGGAAAATTAGTTTCTTAAAATAAAATGTATCAAAACAAACCCTTACATTCCCTGTGAAGATCATGAAGAGTCTGAAGAATTCTTGAATTATCGAATTTTCCCCAGTTTTGTTGCCAATTAAAAGTTATCAGATATTTCGATCTCTAATTCCTCTTTGGATTGCCGATTTCCCCCCCTCAATTCAACGATTTTCATTTATTTGTTTCAGATTCTTAATTTATTTATTTTTGCGCAGCGTAAAAGTGGGGAATGAAGAATACTTTCTCTCGATCCCCAATTTTATTTAGCTAGGCTGCGATGAAATTAACAGAAATATAAGAGGCAGCGGTTTTAATCTCATTTTTGTTGTTTTCTCGTTTTTGTTTGAATTAAATTACGAGTTTGGAAGAGTGAGGACTTTTGTGTCAATTTGCACCCATTTTACGAACCATTCCCTGAAACCGTCCCTGCATGTAGTTTTTTCTGAAAACCATAAATCCAGTCCACGTGTAGGCAAACCTTTTCACCAATTTGACATCTCAGCGCGCACCTTCTTCCCCACGTCACCACCGCCTAATTCCTGATAAACCTCGCCGCGAAAAGCCTATTCCAAACATTTCCAAAACACTCCCCCATCAACTCCCACAAACCATTCACACCTCTTCCCATATTCGTCGAGGACTCTTTAGTACTTTAAGACACTCATCTCTCGAAGCCTCCACCATGTTCCACGTTATTCCCGAAGCAGAAACCTGTAGATACTTCCAAACCCCCTTATATACACACCACACAACACCACCTTACTTCCTCATTCTTCGTCACTCCAAATTGTTTAATCCCACTTTTCAAATTCTAAGTCTTTTTTTTTTTCCCTTATCAATGGCTACCAAAGAAAACAACAAGGCTATCGGCATAGACCTCGGCACCACCTACAGTTGCGTCGGCGTATGGCTCAACGACCGCGTCGAGATCATCCCAAACGACCAGGGCAACCGAACGACGCCGTCCTACGTCGCCTTCACTGACACCGAGCGCCTCATCGGCGACGCCGCCAAGAACCAGGTGGCGATGAACCCCCACAACACCGTCTTCGACGCCAAGCGCCTCATCGGCCGCCGCTTCAACGACCCTTCCGTCCAGAGCGACATGAAGCTCTGGCCGTTCAAGGTCATCCCCGGCGCCGCCGACAAGCCTATGATCGTCGTCGACTACAAAGGCGAGCAGAAGCAGTTCGCCCCCGAGGAGATCTCGTCCATGGTGCTCGTCAAGATGAGGGAGACCGCCGAGTCGTTCCTAGGGTTTCAGATCCAAAACGCCGTCGTTACAGTCCCAGCGTATTTCAACGATTCCCAGAGACAGGCGACCAAGGACGCCGGCGCCATCGCCGGGCTCAACGTCCTGAGGATTATAAACGAGCCGACGGCGGCGGCCATAGCCTACGGCCTGGACAAAAAGGGCTCCAGACGCGGTGAGCAAAACGTCCTCGTCTTCGATTTGGGCGGTGGCACTTTTGACGTGTCCCTGTTGACCATAGAAGAAGGGATTTTCGAGGTGAAAGCCACCGCCGGCGATACTCATCTCGGCGGCGAGGATTTCGACAACAGGCTGGTAAATCACTTCGTGTCCGAGTTCAGAAGAAAAAACAAGAAAGATATAAGTGGTAACGCTAGGGCCTTGAGGAGGTTGAGAACCGGTTGCGAAAGGGCCAAGAGGACTCTGTCCTCGACCACACAGACGACCATCGAGGTCGATTCTTTATTCGAAGGGATCGACTTCTACGCGACGATCACGCGGGCCAGGTTCGAGGAGCTCTGTATGGACTTGTTCTTGAAATGTATGGAGCCGGTTGAGAAGTGTTTGAGGGATGCTAGGATCGACAAGTCCTTAGTTCACGAGGTGGTGCTCGTCGGCGGCTCCACTCGAATCCCCAAGGTCCAGCAATTATTGCAGGACTTCTTCAACGGGAAAGAGCTTTGCAAGAGTATAAATCCCGACGAGGCCGTTGCTTACGGTGCGGCCGTCCAGGCCGCGATCCTGACCGGCGAAGGAGACGAAAGGGTTCAAGAACTGTTGTTACTTGACGTCACACCTTTGTCGCTCGGCCTTGAGACAGCTGGCGGCGTGATGACAGTGCTGATCCCGAGAAACACAACGATCCCGACGAAAAAGGAGCAGGTTTTCTCGACGTACTCCGATAGTCAGCCTGGCGTTTTGATCCAAGTGTACGAGGGCGAGAGAGCGAGGACCCAAGATAATAATTTACTCGGTAAATTCGAGCTCTCGGGTATACCGCCGGCGCCAAGAGGGGTCCCGCAGATCAATGTGGCATTCGACATCGACGCCAATGGGATTTTGAACGTGATGGCGGAGGATAAAACAGCGGGCGTGAAGAATAAGATCACGATCACTAATGACAAGGGGAGGTTGAGTAAGGAGGATATCGAGAAGATGGTTAGGGATGCGGAGAGGTACAAGGCAGAGGACGAGGAGGTGAAGAAGAAGGTGGAGGCGAAGAATGGGCTCGAGAATTACGCGTACAACATGAGGAATACGGTGAGGGACGACAAGTTTGCGGGGAAGTTGGAGCCGGGGGATAAGGAGAGGATCGAGAAGGCGGTGGAGGAGGCGATTGGGTGGTTGGAGGGGAATCAGCTGGCGGAGGTTGATGAGCTTGAGGATAAGTTGAAGGAGTTGGAGGGGATTTGTAATCCTATTGTTTCCAAGATGTATCAGGGAGGCGGTGGGCAGATGGATGATGATATGCCTGGTGGCTCCGGTGGTGGTGGTGGTGCGGGGCCGAAGATCGAGGAGGTCGACTGATTGTGCACTGGTTTTCGAGTAGAAATGATGTTTTTGCGCTTGTAGTTTGCCTTTTGTGTTCGTTTGTGCATGTAGTTGGCTTTATTTGTGTTTTGTGTCAGTAGTAGTTCAGTAAGTTTTTTTTTTTTTTTTTTTTGTGTGTGTGTGTGGTTGGTAAGGAGTATTAATGCAATAATGTTTGGGAGTTTTCCATGTAAATTGGTGTTCCGGTAATAATGCAATATTAGGTGGTGTGGTTTTCCTTTTTATCGTGACTCTTGTTAGTCCGTAATAACAAATCATATGTTAAGCTAAAATTTCATCTAATATATTATAATATAAAAATTAATATATTATATTAAAAATCAATACATCATATTACCAATATATCATAGTATAAAAATCAACATATCATACTAAAGGTTAAAAAAATAATACTTTCGAATACAAAATCAATAAATCATAATACAAAAATAAATACATTATAATATAGAGTCAGATGACTTAATGAGTCATGACCCATTAATCTGGCCTAAGACAAGTATCTGCATAACGTGAATTGCCTAAATAAAAATTTGGTACAATCGGTAATTTATTAGAAGGGTATTATTAGTGGTGAGTAGAAATACTGGCAGGGGCGGATTTACATATATGCTTGAGGGGGCCACGGTCTCCCCAAGAAAATTCAAAAACCCTAATATTATTTATAATGTTTTGTTATTTATAATTATATGTACATCCTAAAATTTACAAATTTGTATCTTGGTCTAGTGGTTGGTGTAATTAATTTTTTTTTTCAAATGGTTCATGGTTCAACTTTTACTCTTGCCATTTTCACTTCTTTTATATTTCTCTTGTTATTCTATATTTTTTATCTCATTTTTTCTTTATCTTTATCTCTTGTTTTTCTATATTTTATCTTTCCTTTTATTTTCCTCTTTCTCATTTGTTTCTTTTTAGTGTTATTCTTTTTTCTTTCTTTTTATCTACTAATTCATATATTATTTATCCTTTATTTTCTTTTCCTTTTATTTCCTCTTTCTCATTAATTAAATTTAAAAGCAAAAATATAGAATTAAAAAGATCACCACTCTCTCTTTTTTTTTTTTCTCGTTATTTACCTTAAAAACAACAATATAAAACTAAAAAAGTATTACTAATTTCTCTCTTTTTTCCTCACTTTTTCTTTTTTTTTTCTTTTCCTAATCTCACAAATTAATGGTACCAACTTAAAAGTAAGAATATATCTTTCTTATTTTCTTAGCTCCTATTTTCTTTGCCTTCTTATTTCTTATTTCATATTTTCTCTAATTTATCGTAACAACTTAAAAGTAAAAACATATCTTTCTTATTTTTTTTCACCCTCTCTAGCTCCTATTTTCTTTGTTTATTTTATATTTTCTCTAATTTATCGTAACACCAAAAAATGTTAAAAATATATATATTTTTTCCCTTAATATAACACGAGTCGATTATCGCCATTTTACCAAATTATTTTTGTCTTTTAATACGCAGCCTCCCCAAACAAATAATTCTGGATCCGCCCCTGAATACTGGGTACCCGGTCCCGGACCCAGAACTGCTTGGGATCCGCCGGTCCAGTCCCGGACCCGCTGGTATCGGTTCTGGTTTCAAATTTCTTGAAACCGGTTCCGGTTCTGGGTCTAGACCCGGTGGGACCGGTTCTGGGACTGGGTACCCGCTGGTACCGGTTCTTAAATCGGGTATTCGGTACCAAATCTTAAGTGTATTTCATATATTTAAGTGTATTTTGAGAATTTTCTATGTATTTTGTTGATTTGTGATCTCTTATTATGAACAAGTTTGAAAACTCTGATGAATGTTGTGAACTTGTTATTTAATTATGTATTTGTGGATTTATTTTCATGAAGTTAGTACTGTAATGTTATATAATTGATATAGTAGGAAACTAAGAAAATTTCTATATTGTAGACTTAATTTTGGTAATTAGGAGGAAACTAATACTAATGTATTGTGCACTTTATTTTAGACAAGACCACAATATAGTATGGAGTCAATGGCATGGAGTATACATAGTTTAGCAGATTTATTATTATAAATTTGAAAAAAGAAAAAACTCAAATAAGGACCGGGTACCCGGTTTCGGAATCGGTACCCACTGGGTCCGGGACCGGTTCCAGAAATTTTGGACCCGATTAGTACTGGTTGCGGGACCGGTTCTCTTTTCTTGGACCCAATTCTAACCGGTTCCAAGAAAATTGACCGGGTACCCGGTTCCGCTCACCCCTAGGTATTATCATTCGGTTGCAAATATATGATAGTTATTTGTTCTAAAAATTTAGAATTTAGGTTTTACTTTTCTATTTTAGGGTGTAGATTTTTGTTTTTCATTTTAGGGTCCCGACAAAAATTTATCATTTTACCAGTTATATGTGGTGATATATGAAGAAATTTGAAAATAATTTAGAATTTAGAGTTTAATATTTCATTTTAGGACTTAGTTTTCTAGTTTTAGGATTTATTTTTTAATTTTAGAATTTTTGATTTAAGATCGAAATTTTAATTATTTATGATGATGTGTACCAACTATATATATGATATATGTCAATTATATACAATAATAAATTAAATTATTTGGTGTACCACCATTTCCACAAGTGAGTAGTGATAAGCTATCAACTAAAATATAAATATATTCTTTTCGATAGTTAATGGAGGTTTGTTTACTAGAATAATATCCCAATAATTGGACTTGTAACAAAAAAACACTATGTAAGATGCCTTGAACTCTTTTTGAATTGTTGTTATTAATTTCCCATTGATTGAAATATCGACTTTGGTGGTTTACAAAGAATTTGTTTGGTTAAAATAAGCAATTATCAAACTAATACAAATTTCATGCTACTTTCTTTCTACTAAAATTATTTTTGAACAAAACACCAAAACATGGAATGCTGATGTAATTATAAGAAAATAATTTTCAAATATCTTTTCTTAACTTATGGTTGACTTGAGCGTCTTGCCTAATTTCCTTGATTGATTGTTTATTTAGTCACCAAAATCTTCCTTTCTATCTTTCGTTATTTACTGCTGGAGATCTTGTCAACTTGACGCTTCAATTAGTATCATTTAATATCCATTAACCTGAAATACCTAATCAAATCAAGAATCACATCCCAATAAACCGAGTTGTTAGTACAGTCATAATGTATGCGGAAAGTAAGTTATTGGTACAATGTATCAGGACACAACCAACAACTTTGTATACGATCAATCATGCCAATCTTCACATACTTATAATTTCCCAAACAAAACAAAAATATCGCAAGCATTTAGAATATTTTTAGTGCAGGCCCAATATAATAAAATTGTCTCCTCTTAAAAATAGGGGTCCATCAAATAACTCATAAAGAGTAACAGTCCCCTCAATGTAACTACTCCTCATCTTCATCGTTCTCCTCATTCCTTCCTTCCACTACAACTTCTTCTTCTTCTTCTTCTTCAAACTCCACATCCTCCTCTGGTTCAACAATCCCCTTTCCTTTGCCTTTGGCACTTGTTGTTGCATTACTCTTTCCCTTACTCTTGTCGTTGACGCTTGCACCTGCATTAACTCGCTGATTTCCTTCTCCTTTTGTGATCGAGGACTCAAAGGACCAGTAACAGCTTCAAGGTAGATAGTGGCATTGCATTAATAAATGCATTTAGCCTGCAAAACAACAATATGAGAAGTAACATGTTTATCTTCCTGCAAGAAGAAAGACAATAAGCTATCAGAAGTTGTAGCAACAAGCGGAACAACGGGAAGCCTGGTTTGCAGTTCAAAGAGTGATAGCAGCAGCATGATGAACAAGTAGGTTAGGATTCGGGGCATCATTCAGTCTGGGATTATGCCAAACACTTTGACTATGAAGAATTGACCATATCAGAGATGGATAATGAAGCAGTTATGGGATCGAGATTCTCTGCAAAGTGTGAGGATGAGTGGAAAACGTGGTAGAGGAACACCACTTGTTGAATTGAGATGTATGACTTATCAGACGTAGCAATCCAATTGGTCATCCTAATTTTGTATAGAAGATTAGACTCCATAAGCATCTATGGCGTAAGTCGGGAGTTAAGGGCCCAACAGTCACATTCCCACTATTTAGTGCATTAGCCACGTTGTCCAAATTTTTATCAAGCGAGTATCCCTCAATATCAGCTATCCCAAGAAACTTGTTTGTCACAGTTAGAGTAAAATCACAAACTCCATTACAACATAACACCTTCTTATATCGCTCAGATGTGAGTGAACTTTAAAAGTAGAGGGGAGATTCACATATAATTCAAGGTCTGTATTTTTGACATTAGGGGAATATTTGTCACGGCACGAATAAGACCTTTTTGTTCTATTATTTCAGAAATATTATGTTTGTGAAAACTATCAACACTTATTTGAAACCGTGTATTACGCGGGTATATAGAAGAAAGGCATAAAATGTAAAATTAACAAAAATAAAGTAAAAATAATTTCATAAAGTTAATTATTAATACAATAAAGAAATATTGTTCACTTTAAATTTTGGAAAACTTTTTGATGATTACATTTACTATCTTATTCATAATGACACCATCTTCATCGCAACAAAAAAACTCCAAACCTTTACGATTTGTTAATCCAGTAATTATGGCATAAATCGATAATGGCCGATGTTGGAGAGAGTTTGACCTCAACTCTTATTTGTAGTAATTGCAAAATAGAAAATAAATGGAAACTATCTCATCTAAGATATGACTAGCACCCTATTATCCAAAGTACTCAATGTCATGTGTGGAATGTAAATCTTGGTCCCCAATATTATATCCTGATAGAATCTTCATTTCAATAATGCAATTGCCACGTTGGGTAACAACCAACCTTGTACCATTGAATAAACCGGAAGCTTGATCCATGTTTTAAATTAACATAACCAAAACTCCAATTCTCATTATGTGATGTGTTATATCGCGAGTGATGTGAGGTCGTGCCAATAAAATTTATTCGCATGCTTAGATCACCTTTGTCAGTAATTTCTAAGTATGCATAAAAATTATCTTGTGAATTAATATTTAATTTATATCTTTCATAACTTACCAAGATTTATTTAAACTCTAAAAATGAATATTATTTAAGTTTTATTAAAAAATGTCCCTTATTTAGAATTTCTTTTTGTGTAATTATATTATTTTCAATAATTAAGGTAATTGAGAGTTCCTTAAAAAAGGAAATTAAGAATTAAGAATTCAAAATACTAAGTGAATAAAAATATAATTTAATTTACATCCCATATTATATTACGTCTGTGTATCACATAGGATTTGGATAAGAAAAACATTGTAAAAAGTACACACAAATCGTGATTATCTACTCTATATATAATTACACCGTTCTTGACAATAAAAGATTTTCAAGGATTTTCATTCATGTGATACACAAAATTAGTCTTTAAGTATTTGATAATATTACACAAAAAAAGTTAATATAAATCTAACATAAGACATTGTTCCTACATTATAGATATAAAAGTTCAGAAAATTACTTTTACTATAAGCTTATAAGATAAAGTTAGCAAACACTGTTCCCACAAAATAGATCTAAAAGTAAAAAAAAAAATTTTAAACTTTTAAAATAAAAGTTAATAGAACATTGTACATATCTTAAATTGAGAAAATCACTTTAAAGAAAAAACAATAATAGATTTTTTTTTATTTTTTTATAAAAATGCATTGCAGGGCTAAAAGGAGATGGGATGGGATTTAAAAAAGAAAACTCGTGATAAAGGTTCAAGAGTAAGTCTCCTATGTGATGGCCACTATTGATCCCTTAACCATGTAACGGAGTTCAGACCCAACCCAAGTTCGTATCCACCCCAATAAAATAGTACCATATATAATAAATGCAGAGTTTTCCATTCTTCTTCTTTGCTCTATTTCCCCGACCGACACCTCCATCCCCAACCCTAACTAATTAGTCTTAGAAAAATCTCGTCACCTTCACCGTGCCTATGCCCCTTAACACTTCCATCCACGACAATAATCGCAATGAGTTTAATAATCTCCATCGCGCTTTCACCATGTGATTGACGCTGCGCCTTTGCCGGGTAGTTAACATTGTGCCGCCGCCATTGAACACCGCACCTCTGTTAGGATGCTGCTTCGAGATGCTCTGATGCATCTTCTACATAGTTTACAGTCCAGGTCAGAGGTTTTTAACATATAATCATATAATATAGTAACAGGGAGGTGATTATAGCTTGATTAGCTAATATTTCTCCGATGATTGCATTTTGATGTTCCATCATCAAGTGCAATAGGTTAAATATCAATACGATAACATGGAATGAATGACTTTCTAGTTATTGGTTTTTCTTTATGTGTTTATTTGAAGATAAACTACATCTTAAGTGTTTATTGAAATGTTTGAATGGCCTTCTTATTTTTGTGTTGTGAGTTTCAAGTGCTTTTTACTGATTTATGCTCGAAAGTGTCACTTTCTCTATAAAACCCATCACTTTTCCTTACATAACTGACACTTATTATGAAACTTATCATTTGTGTTATTTCATCTTTGATGTACTATAATTTATTGGTAGAAAAGTGTCACTTTACGATTGTATTGTTAAACTGACCTTTGTTCAACAATATAATATGCAATGTTATGATTATTTATGCATTTGAATAATTATTATAAGCACATAAACTATTTTTAAGTCTGAAAATAGACCAGTCACTCTGTTGTGTTCAAGTCGATTAGTCAATCATTACTGCGACATTTTGGTAAATTCAACTAAGTTCTCGAGTCCAGGTGTCCCTACTTTCCTTGAAGTTTCGGGTATAGGATGTAGTGCTTCAGTGAGGGTGAAATTATACATTGAAGTGAAATGATCCTGAAGAAAACTTATCGTCGTACCTCTGCTTTAATGTCGTGCTCACAATTTGCTCTCCATCGATCTGGAGCAGTACGTCGTTCATAGTTTTCTTGTAATCATCAATACCAAGTCTCGTAGGTTGAAATGTAGTATATTTGAAAAAAATATCTATCCGAGTTGTATTTCTATTTTGCTCTTTGGGATCATTTTCTTCTCCGTTGTTATTGACAAATTTGTGTAAAAGTGACATATTTTAGTGGGAAAATGACAAGTTTTAGTGACACTGTTATATTATAGTTAAATGACTAAAAGAAATATAATACGTTGGAGACAATTAATGTGTAAAGTGATAATTATTATTGTAAGAGAGACAATATTAATTGAAAAAGTAATAGAATTATATTTTATCTTAAATGGTGCATTATAATATAATAAGTAAAAGTGACAGGTTTTAGTGTAAAAGTAACACGTGTTAATGCAAAAGTGACAGGTTGCATTATATATTACAGATTAAATACTTGATTACAATATAATCAAGGTGATGCGCTTTTTTTTGGAAAAAGTGATAGTATTATTGAAAATATGACAATGTTATATATTAAATTAAATTGATAACTATATACTATGTAAAAGTGATGATCTTTAGTGCAAAAGTGATGATATTAATTGAAAAATGACCAAATTATATTTTATATTAAATGTTGCATTATAATATAATATGTAAAAGTGATGGTTTTAGTTCAAAATGACATTTTTAGGGAAAAAAGTGTAAGTATTTCTGCATAAAGAAAAAAAATACTTGCATTTAAAAAGTTTACAAAATGATACTAATCATTCAATTCAATTTTCCCATGTTTTAAGCTAATAATCAAACCAAATACTTATATTACCATTCAATTAACCTAAATATATTTTATATAACCTCCCATTGACAAAAATAGCATTTAGATATTGGAGAACTACGACAATCACCTGGTGTCAACATCAGAAATAATGATCATCAGCATGTGGGGAATTTGGCAGCTCTGCATTCGGTGTTTGATCTACATTTGTTGTTGCATTCAGTGTTGACAGCCCAAAAATATCAAACCACTAGGGAATCGGGTTGTTTGCATACCTTTATCATCGTCATTAGACCAAAAATCATAAATATTAATCACTAAGTTCTCCATCAATGTTTAAAGGATTGTTCTGTTTATATTTGTCTGGAAAGTCTCGTGGCATTCGTTGTACCTCGGAAAACCATTGGTCCAAAAGTATTTTTGGACATTGGCTCCATCATCGGGCCTATGAAAGATACCTTCATTTGATCCACAAACCTACCTTTATGTCGTCAAGGAACGCACACTATAACTAGTGGTCCAAAAAATTAAGCCATCATTAATAAAACCAAAAGAATAAGCTACTTATGAAAAAGCAAGCCATATATAGGCAAATAAAATTGCTCACCAAATGCCACAGGAGCATTCGACACTTCTAAAAGCAAGATAATCGAAGTTTTGCAGTGGTAATTTTCTTTGGTTTGGTTTTAACGAATCAAATTTAAATTTGATAAGTTCACAGGTGATCCATTTCATGCCAAATGTTAAAATCTTAAATTGTTAGTATCTCTTATCAAGTACGCGCATTTTACAATGTTATATTACCACAAAGATAAGCATAACAGTTAAACCATAAACTCCCATCAAGATGTTGGACAATGTACAAACTCTAGTAGAGTGATACTATAATATGAAATAATATTAGAAATTCTTACATATTTCATTTCTAATCAGGTCAAATGAACAAATCCCTTAATCAAATCATTTGCAGAAGTGCATTAAACACTTGATGTTTAACATAAATATAGCTCTAAATACAAACTATGGTTAAAAATCTTTCAATAATCAGACCCTAAATCGATCCAATAGTCCATACACCCTAAAATTGATCAACCAATAAATATAATTGACAAATTAGAACAAAATATAAATCCTTAACTCAAAAGAACTCAACCATAAATAGTAAAGTAACACATAGATAAATTACTAAAACACTAGGGTTTACACAATGTATGTTTCTCCTGGAAAGTTGATGGAGAAATAGAAATTGACAATCTAGACGATGGTAGATGCTTGGGTCACGGAATTCCGATGGCCGATTTTGTGTTTGCTATAATTTTTCTCGGTGGTGTCGAGAAACCAAAAAAAGAAAATGGGAATAGAAATTTATGGAGAGGGGAAGTAAGAAAGGCCCTGAGATTTTACCCGACAGTCGGTAGAGGTGCAACGAAACACGACAGAGGTGTTGCTGAGATTTGAGATCTATGTTAGGGTTGGGGATTTTCCTCAATGGGGAGAGTTCAAAGAATAAGAAAGAATGTCGCTTTTGTATTTCTTTCCCCCTTTATATGGAATCCAGTTTGCTGAGCTGGATCTAGTTTGGGGCGGGTTTGGACTCCGTCACATGATAAAAGAACCGTGTGGTCATCACATTTGAGTTTTTCCCAAGTTTAAAAGGCTAGTATGTTTTTTATGAGTGATATATAATTTATTCCTAATTAAAACAAATAAAATCTTAAAGATGGATAGTTACTTGCATACCACCTCATTAAAGAAAAAATGAAGTTGCTAAGATATAATGGTCAATCGCCAATTATTCTTAGGGAAAAATGCAATTTAGTACAATTTAAATACTAAATATAACTTCATCAAGTAGCTCATATAGAACACATTTTGGGCAATGATTATTCAATTAGAAAATTAAGGTAATCTTTAACGGTACTTGCAATTATCGGCACTAGCTCCAATGCTAAGTAAATGGACAAGTTAATCACTATTGTTGCAACAAAAGGCCGACCAACCATCTTCACTATAGTACACAAGCCTTGTCTCAACTAAATGCACATTCAGGTGAAGTTAATTAATTTTCTAATATCTAGTCCGAAACTTAGAACCACCATCAGAAATAGATATACCATGAAAAGCAGAAAAGCTCATGAGCTCACCAAAATTCAAGAAACACACAAAAATACAAATCGCAAAAAATAAAAAAATAAAAAATAAATTATCATTTTGTAGAATTATGACTTAGAAAAATGATGTTAGGTTTCATGACAGACGTCACCAGACTTAACATCAACTAAGTCTCATAAACAGCAGCGGAAAATATAAAAGCAGTAAATTAATTTCAGTTCGTAAGCAATCGTGCTTACGAACTTGGGTGTACAAACCCGAAAACTATATTACTCTTCAACTGTTCAAACCCAATTACAAAATACAAAAGTAATATATGAAAATCAAATTGTATCAAACTCTTGATACACAAAATACTCATCGCTTCTTCTTTAGATTTTATCCTCCGTCGGTTACGCAACGTGGAAATCCTCCTAATCCAGCAACAAAGCTCCGAGTAGTTCTTTTTGTGTTATGCTTCAAAGATCTTCTCGTCGTATGTGACCTCTCCTTGCGTATTGGTCTTATATAACTAAACAAGACTCCTAGTCTTGTTAAACAAGTTAAATAAGTATTTAGGAAACTAAATAAACTCCTAAACTCCAACTAAGAAAGAAATCTAGAGTCCTAAAATACTTTGTGTCCTAAGAAAGGCAAACTACAAACAAGGAAAATTATTGTTGAAAATAACATTCCACTACAAGAAATCTGACATTTAGTGATGATTTTTTTTCCACGCATAAAAATTCGTCATAGTATGTTAAACAATAGTGACGTTTTTTAATTTTGTCATAGAATAATAACCTTCTATGACAACATTTATTGTTGTCACAATTGTTCACCGATTTCGTCACAAATACTTATATTTGATGACGTTTAAATGTATTTTGTCACAATTTTGAGATGGCAGAAAAATAATGGTTCGGAAAACCCATTTTATGACAAACATATAATAAAGTGTGACGAGATTTGGGTGTCACGATAAGTTTCTAGTTGTGACGAAATCATTTTTGTCACTAATGTTCCCTTGAAGAATGGTGACGATATTTGTTGTCACAACAAGTTTCTTTTCATGACAACACTACAATTTGTCATCAGTTCTAGAAAAATGGCGACAACATTATTTTGACACGAAAGAGTTCTTTGGTGATGTCAAATATGAATTTGTCATAATAATTTTATTTTTGCTACAAATTCACACCAGATTTAGGAGACTCTTCCGATAACAAATTGATAATAATTAGAGATGATTTTTGGTATCACTGCATATTTATGTTATTAAAAGCATCATATTTCTCATTAATTTCCCTAAATGTAATGTTAATTAATTTGAATTACTATATTGTATAATATTTGAAGTAATCAATAATATAAAAATAATAAAAATCAACGTTAAAGAAATATATTAATTAAAATAAATAACTAAATTATGTGTTTTACACAATTAATAATAACAATATTAATAATAACATATTTGATTGAGACATTTAATTATGCTTGAACCTATGTTCCATGAAAAATGGTGACGACATCCATTGTCACAATAAGTTTCTTTTCATGACAACACCATATTTTGTCACTGCTTTAAGAGAAATAGTGACAACATTATTTTGACACTGAAGTCTTATTTAGTGATAACAAATATAAGTTTTTCATTCACATCAAGACTTAGGATGAGACTTTTTCAATAACAACTTGATAATAATTGTTGATGACATTTGGTATCACAATATATTTTAATATAATTATTATTCAACTTATAATTTATCATCAAATATTTATTTTTCTATGTTTAATTTATAGTTTTTAACGACTATATTATTATTAGATAATATTTCTTAAGTTTCTTATTTTTAAATTGATTAAACTAGTTTATTATTTTTTCTTCTAATATCAAGTTTTGAAATTTATTTATTATTGTGTTATAATATTTTATATTTATCTACAAAAGTTCTCAATTAATCTCTTTACAAAAAATCTCTTTTTGTGAACATCACTTTCTGTGAACACCTTTTTTTGTGTGTGAAATATTTATTTAGAAGTTAATCACATTTTATTATATTCTTATCTAATTTAAATATATTTTGACATTTATTTTATAATACTTCAATTATATTTTTTATTTTTAAAATATATCAATAATTATTCATGATTAAATATTTATTTACCTTGATTTATAATTTTGAACGGCTTATATTATTATTCTATAGTATTTTACAAAGTGTTTAGTGTGTGTGTATATTAAACTTATTTTTGAATGTATATTACTTTGTTTATAGATTATAAAATCAGGATCATGTGGTGGGAGTGGTTGGGGCTAGGTACAAAATTAAAATAATGCGGGTACAAATCTCATGTCTCTTGAATGTTATTTTTTTGCTCCCTAGAAAATGTGTAAATGTTGAGCAATGTCAATAAAAAAATAAATTGCAAAACAAAACCACTGGAATTTGAACCCACAGTGTATTGCACCACCTGCTAATTATACGCAGGTCTTATGAATAATATATAATTTTTATAAATAATATATAATTATGCGCTTGTCTTATGACCATTACTCTTAACCTTATATAAATCAAAACTACCACATATTATTTTCATAAATAAATAAAAAACTCTAAATAACTATTTAGTAAATTATAATACATAGAAATAAATAAATAATAAATAAAAAGAAAAATATAAAATTTATAATATATTACTAAATAAAATTCAAAATATAAAATCTTAAAGAATATATAACACAATATTATTAAATTTATATAATTATTTAATAAAAACGAAAACAAAAAAAAATATAAGTCATTTTAAGTTTTATAATTTAGGTTAAATAAATATTTAATCATGAAGATTTAATATATTTATAAATAAAAAACATGACTTAGATTTATTAAATATTATAAACTAAATCCAAAATAATTTTAAATTAGATAAAAAAATAAATTGTGATTAAATTCGAAATAATTATAAGATATATATTTTACTTATGTAATTTCATAATTTTCTTTGAGTATTATATTTATTTTTTTAGAAATTATTTTAATTATGATAAATTTAAAAAAGATGTTTAATAAATTCGGAAAAAACTATTTAAAAAATCTGAAAAAATAAAGAATATTGTAAATGATATAAAATAAATTAGAAAAATTAAATTATGTTGCCATTTTAACAAAAAGATTTTTGTCTAAATAACTATTCAATAAATTACAAAAAGAAGAAAATAAAAAAAAATCAAAATATAAAATACTATACTATAATACAAAATAAATCTCGAAGCTTGTATATAATACTTTATAATTTAAATACATATAATATTTTTATAAATTTGAAAAATAAAAGACTTAAAAATATTATAGACTATTAATATAAGTAGTTAAAAATCATAAAGTAATTAAATAAACATTTAATCATAACTTAATATATTTAGAAAAATAAAAGGAAAAATTACTGTTTAGTGACAAAACCAAACTTGTATCTACCATTTAATCCTTGAATTAGTTTTGTCCCATATAGGCCAAATTAATATTATCTTGTATCTACCATTTAATCCTTGAATTAGTTTTGTCCCATATAGGCCAAATTAATATTATTAACTAATAAATGGTAGATAAGAATGGACTGTATTGCCCCTAAATAAGTTCACGATACATTTTTCCTCAACTGTCTACCAGATTGATTACTCTGATAATTCTATTTCATATATATTTTCCCATCCCAGTCCTCGAAGTCGCTTTTCACCTCCTCTCAAATTTCGAACTCAAAATAAAGATTCATGTTTCGCCTCAAGCTTGAATTTTATTAGTATGAAATTCTAAAGAAAAGTAAG